>SKCR01013952.1:0-11044 GCA_019454045.1 Zanthoxylum bungeanum
CGCGATACACTGAACTGAGCCTTTTTCATGCATAGTTTTCCTAGTAGCTATCTCCACATGTATAATGCAAATATTTGATGTATTACAATTCATAGGCTTGTGTCATGATAACATTTGAATATTATTTCTTGCGGTATATCGGATGGAAACCCAGACGTAAATTCCGTAGCCGATTCCGAATGGACGGTAGTGCGGTCTGTACTTGGGCTACAATTCCACGTACCACTTGGAAAAGTGCCCATATGTGTGCTTGTATGGTTAATATGTGTGCTTGTGTTTTTCCTGAATATGATATGCAAGTAAACATGTATGTTAGTTACTATCTTGATATATGTTAAGCATGCAATCTTATATATGAAATACATGTATATTTAGGCGCATATTTTATTTTATAAATGTGAATTTAGAAGCATGATACCCTTAGGAATAAGTGCTACTTCAGCTTGTTTAAATTATTATATAATCCTTCATTACAAGTGACATGAGTAAGGGACCATTCTGAACCCAACGGTTTGAGGTCTTCCCTTGCGAGGGGTGAGTGCGGCCTTAAATCTTTGTCCCGGTTCACACCGGGTGGCGACTCCATGTTATGTAATCCTTCCCAACTAAGGCCGCGAGCCTAGGAACGGCGTCGCTCAGTTTCTGTGTCCCACAGTCTGGCGACTCCACTGGGGATGTAAGGTTGGCCCCGAAATATTGTCTTGTAATGAGTGGATTTATGTTTTAATTGGCCATGTCTATAGTGGATAAGTGAGGGTTTAATCAAGGGCACTTTGAGGCTAGGTAATGGTTTGGTGTTTTCCTTCATTCACTACCTTTCTAGAAGGAAAAGCTGTGAGGGCACCTATATGACCATCTACTTGTAGCCTTTGTGATGGACTAATTTGGAGGACTCGTTGTTTATTCCTGACAACAAGCGATAAGAGCCTAAGAGGCTTGGGTATTTAAGTAAGCCTCGCTCCACCTTCCCTCTGGGGGATCTACAACGGGAAATCCATTTGACAGTCCATCACACACCATAGCTCATTGGCACGTACCTAGTGTATAAAAAGGGATACGCTCACTTGGTCGCTCGAACCCTTGAGTGGGGAGACCTAGTTGTGGGCTATCCTTCGCCAATGAGAGCCTTTGTCCATACTCTTGCAAATCCACCCATAGACTGGTTTGTATGGTTAAAGTAGCAATTATTTCCTTGAGTATGTGCTTGTGGACCATCCTCATTTGGATGCAGTTGGACTATTGTCAGAAATGCGGGCTTGCTGGGCCATTTAAACTGGGGCAAGTTCGCACCTTATGACTATTAGGCCAAAGCTTCTGAATGTTGATGAGCCACTTTGTAAAAAATTATTATGTCATGTTTGCATCATCTTGCTTGTGTTTGGGAACATCGTTGTTTGGATCCATTTGGACCATTTATCATGGGATATGGGCTTGTTGGGCCATTTAAACTGGGACAAGAATGTATTTTATGACAATTGGGCCGAAGGCTTCTAAGTGTTGATGAGCCACCTTGTGCTTGTGTTCGGAATGTTCCATTTGGATTTAGTTGGGCTCCTTGCCATGAGACGTGAACTTGTTGGGCCATTTAAACTGGGACGAGTTCACTCCTATGACAGTTGTCCCAAAAGCTTCTAAAATGATAATAGGCCGATTTGTTTGAGAATTTTGTTTGACTTAATATATGTTATATACTTCTTATGCACATCATGCATACATACATCATGTTAACCCTTGTGTTCTGAAAGCCATCATAGATTCCCGTTGGGTTAGAAAAAAAGGAAGACTCACCAAAATACAGAGAACAGACATGAGTGAATCAGATACTGAGGTATCCCGGATAGATCAGTTGGAAAGTGGCTTGGCCAAGATTACTGAACAGTTGCAAGCCTTGACTGCTGCCATGACAAATATGGCTGTGCCCGTGCTGGGGAAGATTCTGAGAATGTAAGGCGCGAGAAGCCTCCGAATGGGTTGGGGGGTGATATACCCGCTTTTGATGATGATAATGCAGAGTATGCAACAGACAGAGTAATTGGGTCTCAGGCCGAGATACAGAAACTCAGGGAGCAGGTTGAATCCGTTACCCGCAAGATGAGGGGTAAGAATGAAGATTTGCTAGACTATGAGACAATGAAGTTTGAGGAGCAGTTGCCAGCGCAGTTTAAGATGCCGGATTTGGCTAAGTTCAATGGGAATGGAGATCCGAGGGTGCATCTCCGTCAGTATGTGTCTGTTATGAGTTCAGTTGGCCTGTCTCAGCGCGCAAGTACAAAAGATGTGGGGATGTCACTCGAGGGGGCACCTGTGGTTTGGTATCATAGCCTTGGGAAGAAGGTTAAGGAAGATTGGAAGGAACTAGCTGATGCTTTTCTGAAGCAGTATGTTACAGACTTGGAGATTGATTTATCACTCCGAGATTTGGAGAACACTAAGCAGAAGCCGGAGGAGAGCTTCAAAGGGTATGTGGACCGCTGGAGGAGCCAGCTTCTGAAGATGCAGACCCGGCCCTCAGAAAAGGACCAGATCAAAATGATCATCAAGGGTACTAAGCCCTCAATTTATGGCAAGCTGAGGAGAATGACCTCCATGATTGTGGATTTCCGACAGTTGAGAGAGACTGTTATGGATATCGAAGAAGAGGAGGCTGAAAACAAAAAAGTTTTATGGCCAGAATAAAAGAACTTTTGGAGGGCATTTTGAGACCAAGCCACTACGCTACGGCAGAGGTCGCTACCGTCAGAAATAGGCGGTTCTCCAATCTTGGTAGACCTATATCAAGGGTGCTTGAGAAGTTGAAAGGACAAGGACTCCTGAAGCCTTTAGACCCTAGACCAATCCCAAAAACCCTGTGCCACACTACTTCGACCTGAGCCAATATTGCCACTTCCACCAGCAAAAAGGTCATGACACTGACCAACTGCCCCCGCCTTAGGCATGAAATCCAAAACCTCATCGATGCTCACAAAATACCCGACCCAGAGAAGAACAACCTGACACACACAGAAACCCTCTACCAAACTACCACTTTGTTCCACCACCCACCTACATGATCAACTCTGGCCTACCCGAAACCTTTGTCCTCAAAACCCTCCACCACCAAGCTTATTACGTGGATGACAACGAAGGACCATAGGTCAAGAGGAAAGGCAATGCTGCGAATGATGAAGCTGTTCCTCCTAGTTTATTTGATCTTGCTTTTTAAATAATAAAGACATTGGTTTTGTCTACTTGTTCGAACCTTTTTTATGATAATAAAACGTTCATTTCGCTGAATCTCTTCTGCAACATGAGTATATTTGAGAAAAGCATTAAACCTTAGTACTATGATACTCAGCGATATTTAGAACTCGGGGAATCCTCAGAATAAGAAAACAGAAAGATGAGATAGCCATTCAGAAATAGGGAAATGGGGCAATGAGACTGTCAGAAGGGAATGAGTTCACCAAGCCGATCAATATGGAAAGAATGAAGCAATGCTTTACCCGAGGGAGAGAAAACCGAGCAGTCACCAAGAGAATTGGCAGAAGACCTAACCTAACGGGATAAGGAACTTATGCATGCATGCATACACGTAACATACTTTGCATCCTTTTGTGTTTGTTTGGTTTTGTATTCACAGGTTTTGAAGCAGAAATAGAGAAAGTGGCAAAAACAAGCCAATCAGAAACATCGACAGCACTGTATCAAAATGGGAACAAGACCCACGGGAACAAAACCCAACACTCAACAATTCAGGGAACAAGACCCTCAACTCAAAATGGGAACAAGACCCACGGGAACAAAAACCAACACTCAACAATTCAGGGAACAAGACCCTCAGCTCAAAATGGGAACAAGACCCACGGGAACAAAACCCAACACTCAACAATTCAGGGAACAAGACCCTCAGCTCAAAATGGGAACAAGACCCACGGAACAAAACCCAACACTCAACAATTCAGGGAACAAGACCCTCAGCTCAAAATGGGAACAAGACCCACGGGAACAAAACCCAACACTCAACAATTCAGGGAACAAGACCCTCAACTCAAAATGGGAACAAGACCCACGGGAACAAAACCCAACACTCAACAATTCAGGGAACAAGACCCTCAGCTCAAAATGGGAACAAGACCCACGGGAACAAAACCCACACTAAACAATTCAGGGAACAAGACCCTCAGCTCAAAATGGGAACAAGACCCACGGGAACAAAACCCAACACTCAACAATTCAGGGAACAAGACCCTCAGCTCAAAAATGGGAACAAGACCCACGGGAACAAAACCCAACACTCAACAATTCAGGGAACAAGACCCTCAGCTCAAAATGGGAACAAGACCCACGGGAACAAAACCCAACACTCAACAATTCAGGGAACAAGACCCTCAACTCAAAAATGGGAACAAGACCCACGGGAACAAAACCCAACACTCAACAATTCAGGGAACAAGACCCTCAGCTCAAAATGGGAACAAGACCCACGGGAACAAAACCCACCACTAAACAATTCAGGGAACAAGACCCTCAGCTCAAAAATGGGAACAAGACCCTCAGCTCACTTCGGGAATGAACCAGGGGTCGCAGCACCTCACTACCAAATCAACGCAACTCAATACGTGGAGAGTCAAGTGGCAGCTGGCGAGCCAGGTAAGTAGAAATGCATTGCATAACTTTGATAGGATTGTCACTGTTGCACATTACACAAGTCCCATCAAAGTGGGGGCAACTGTAGGCACTGCATTTTTACGCGTAAAACCCGATGATGAGTCTCATTTGGAGGCACTACCTTTTGAGTCACGGATGCCGCGGGAAACGGATATCGGAAGGGGAAATTCAGAATAAGCAAGCTCACTGTCTTCGTTGGTGCTGCGTTCGTTACTTCGTTCGAACGGGAAAAAGATTGCGGGCGTTCGTGTAGCGTTCGAGGGAGCGTTCGAACGGTGTCGGTAATTCTGGTTTTGCTGCTAGCCTCACACCCAGCCCATTTAGCTCCCCAAAGCCCATAAAACACATCCCAAATTAAATAATTAAATATTAAATTAAATATTAAACATTAAAATAAAACATTTAAATCATTTACCAATTAAAATAAACAATTACCAACTTAAACTAAAATCATGCCTAAATTAAACAAATCACATACTAACTAAAAAGAAGATATGCCTAATTAAAATCAATCTTAACCAATTAAATCCAATCATATATTTGACTTCCTAATCTAATAAGATATTTACCAATATAAAATATTTGTATTCCTAAACCAACACAAACTAAATATTACAACTTCCTAAAGTAAAATATTTTGTCCCCCCTCAATCCTTTGATTTCCTTGTTTAAGACTAAATCATATCCTAATTTAATGCACAAATCCCTTCCCTTGTAAACCCTAGCCATTCTCTATATAAACAACCCCTCACCAAAGCCTTTGTCTTCTTCACACAACACAATTCACACCCAAGCTCTCTCGAAATTTCTCTAGACTCTCTCTACACACCCAAAACACATCCAAGAGAAAACACTTCATACACACACAAAAAGAAAACAAAGAAACCACCACAAGACCACCCTCCATAGCCGAACCCAAACTCACCCATAGCCGAATTCTAAAACACGCCAAAACAACCTCCTAGATTACCTTAAAAACAGTAGCCCAAAATCCTTAAAAAACAGTAACTTAGAAAACTACATAGATAATCCTAAAAATAATCACTTTTAATTGCACTAAGAACCCACACAACTTGGAATAGTTCTTTGAAAACATTGAAACAGGTAGCCCGTGCAGTGAGCAGCAAAACAGGAGCCGAATAGGAGCAGAACGGAGTTCGAACAATAAGCAAAGCAGCGAAGCAGTGAGCTAGGACGTTGAACCAGCGGACAAGAAAAGTTGCGGAGTCTTACCCCCCTTTCGATCTTCGTGGAACGTGAGTCCGAGAGACGGCTTAAAAGGTTAGACCTGAGGGTATCTTTCACACTTGTTTTCCTTTTCCGCATTATTTATTAAGTATTCCTTGTATGATTGTAATGTTGAAATGTGTGTTATGATTTTTGAGTATGTAAATATGCATGAATTATGAGATGTAATATGTTGTGGGCATTAGATGAATGAGAGATGTGTCAACTCTCGCGGTATATCGGATGGAAACCCGGACATAAATTTCATAGCCGATTCCGAATGGACGGTAATATGATCTGTACTCGGGCCACAACTCCACGTACCGCTTGAGTAAACGGCACCATCTCTCTTTCGTTGTGTTGCGTTTTGTTTATTTAGTTTTCTCTTGAATTCAATATATTGTTTATTTTTGTATAATCCAACCAAGCGCATGGGCTTAGTGAGTTAGTCCAAAGGTCCTCCATTTGTGAGACAAAGAGCCGAAAAGGCCACCTTCGTGACACTACTTCGCCGCGCCGGTTGATGTATGTTCGGTTGGACGCAAGATACGTTCAATCGAGCATACTTAGTTTGATATTATTATCTTTATTTTCGTATGTATAAGTCAATCGAGCGCATGGGCTTAGTAAGTGTGTTGTGAGATCCCCTATGGGGAGGGGCTAAAAGCCCCTTTACCACGATGCTTTGCCGCGCCGGGTGACGTGTGTTCGGATTGGATGTAAGATGGGTTCAATCGGGCATACTTGGTTGATATGATTGGTTCTATTCTTGCATGTGTGATGTGACGCGCATGGGCTTAGCATGTTGGTCTAAAGGTCCTCTCTTTGAGAGATCAAGAGCCCCAAAAGGTCGCCTTTACGGCAGTGCTTCGCCGCGCCCTTTTATTTTCTGTTTATGTATTGCATCAGGTCCGTATCCGTTTGAACGCGTTCACGAACGCAACTCGAACGCGCATGTGTTTTTGCCTTATTATGTGTCAGGTCTCGTATCCGTTCGAACGCGTTAACAAACGCCATACGAACGTGAGCTTTCTGTCTCGTCTCCGTTCGAACGCGTTAACAAACGCCATACGAACGTGAGCTTTCTGTCTCGTCTCCGTTCGAACGCGTTTACGAACGCTACTCGAACGTGAGCATTCTGTTTCATTTCCGTTCGAACGCGTTTATGAACGCTACTCGAACGTGAGCATTCTGTTTCATTTCCGTTCGAACGCGTTTACGAACGCTACACGAACGAATACACTGAACTGAGCCTTTTTCATGCATAGTTTTCCTAGTAGCTATCTCCACATGTATAAATGCAAATATGTTGATGTATTACAATTCATATGCTTGTGTCATGATAACATTTGAGTATTATTTCTTGCGGTATATCGGATGGAAACCCAGACGTAAATTCCGTAGCCGATTCCGAATGGACGGTAGTGCGGTCTGTATTTGGGCTACAATTCCACGTACCACTTGGAAAAGTGCCCATATGTGTGCTTGTATGGTTAATATGTGTGCTTGTGTTTTTCCTGAATATGATATGCAAGTAAACATGTATGTTAGTTACTATCTTGATATATGTTAAGCATGCAATCTTTATATGAAATACATGTATATTTAGGCGCATATTTTATTTTATAATGTGAATTTAGAAGCATGATACCCTTAGGAATAAGTGCTACTTCAGCTTGTTTAAATTATTATATAAATCCTTTCATTACAAGTGACATAGTAAGGGACCATTCCGAACCCAACGGTTTGAGGTCTTCCCTTGCGAGGGGTGAGTGCGGCCTTAAATCTTTGTCCCGGTTCACACCGGGTGGCGACTCCATGTTATGTAATCCTTCCCAACTAAGGCCGCGAGCCTAGGAACGGCGTCGCTCAGTTTCTGTGTCCCACAGTTCCTGGACAAGAACAGAAGGTGTGCAAACTTGTAAAATCCTTGTACGGATTAAAACAAGCACCTAAACAATGGCATGAGAAATTTGACAAAGAAATTTTGTCAAGTGGGTTCAAAACCAATGAGTGTGATAAGTATGTATACACCAAATCAACTCAAAAAAGATATGTCATTATGTGTCTCTATGTAGACGATATGCTAATAATTGGTAGTAATCATGAAATGATTCAGTCTACCAAAAACGTGTTATCCAGCAGATTTGATATGAAAGATTTGGGAGTAGCTGATGTGATCCTAGGAATTAAGATTTCTAGGACATCAGACGGATATATATTATCTGAGACTCATTATATTGAGAAGAAACTTGATAAATATATCAAAGGGGATCTAAATGTGGCTAGAACCCCAGTAGACCCAAATCTTCATCTATCAAAGAATACTGGTACAAGCGTATCGCAATTAGAGTATTCAAGAATCATCGGAAGTCTGATGTATCTCACGAATTACACACGACCCGATATCGCTCAAGCTATGAACCGGCTTAGCAGATATACGAGCAATCCAGGACATAACCACTGGAAAGCCATAGTAAGAGTTTTAAGGTATATGAGAGAAACTTTAAACTATGGGCTATATTACGAGAGATATCCTGATGTACTAGAGAGATACATCGATGCTAACTGGATATCTGATACGGTGGATTCCAAATTTACGAGTGGATTTGTTTTCACACTTGGTAATGCAGCCGTATTATGGAAATCCTCGAGGCAAACATGTATTGCCCGGTCTACTATGGAATCTAAGTTCATAACGTTAGACAAAACAGCGGAAGAAGCAGAATGGCTTAGAAACTTCCTGGAGGATATTCCTAGTTAGCCCAAACCGGTGCCAGTGATTAGCATACATTGTGATAGCCAATCGGCTATTAGGAGAGCCCAAAATACAATGTATAATGGTAAGTCTCGACATATACGTCAGAGACATAATACTATACGTCAATTGCTCTTAAGTGGCATAATAACGATCGATTATGTTAAGTCGAAGGAAAACCTAGCGGATCCACTAACTAAAGGTTTACCTCGAGAGCAAGTTGAAAAGTCATCGAGGGGAATAGGCTTGAAGCCTATAATCTAAGAATTGTCACTGTGGAAACCCAACCTAGCTGACTGGAGATCCCAAGATCTAGGTTCAAAAGGGATAACAGAAACTTTGTGCAATTCAAAACAATCACTGAAGAGTTTGTACTCTTTCCCATTCTGATAATGACGCTGAGTGATGTCTGTCATTGGTTAGGATAAGCTAAGGCTTTTAATGATCACTATATTAGGAGATGAGTCCTAATGGGGGTAAAGACAAATTACCTCTTCATAGTAGATCACCTATTTCAAGTAAGAAGTGAGGCCGCTTCCATGGGAACTTTTAAAGGCTGGTTACCCTAAAGTGCTTGATGAATCCGGGACCGTTGTTCAGGGCCGAAATGAACACAACCGTAGAATGGGAAAATGGTCGAAGTAAAGCTGTGTGTTGGCAGTTGTCTTGGTTTACACCAACGGCAGAACAGTTCAAGACTATGGGTCACTGGTTTGCCAAGTAAATCCGATTGTCACTCACTAGGAAAAGTTCAAGGCGAAAGCTACCTATTTCGATGCAGCTTTACTTCATGGTAACTCTCTCAAGTGTCTTCATGAATATTTGAAGAATTGTGGGGGATTGTTGGAAATTCTTCTAAATATTCATTAAGGGTAAATTTATCCTTTTGTAGCATTGGGTGCTTGTGAGGGGTACAACCCTTTGGAGGGTTGCACCCCACCCCAAAGGGTGCCCTATTGGCATCCTTACATGCCTTATAAAAGGAGGCATTATATCCATTACAAATGGAGGAGAAAAATCCAAATTTTAAAGAGATATTTTGTTTTGTTTATTGGTTTTTGGAGAGATTTTCACCATATTCTCAGTTTGAATACTTGTTAAGGAGTGCTCTTTAGACAAGAAGGAACCAAGTTATCCTGGGAGAACATTGGCTAATTGAATCTGTAAAGCACCTGTGACGGGGCCAATAAGTTCTTAAGGACAGAGAGATCTCGACTTGGATTCGCCATCACATTACACAGTTTTATCAGGTTTTTCTGGTTTCAATCTTTTAGGGTTTTGCATGAATAGTAGATCTAGAATTCTGTTTCTGGTTTGAATTGTTGTGTAGCATGTTATTTGACGTTTAATGACACTTAATTGTCCCACACTATTGAGGACATTTTGGTCCTTTGACACCATTAAAATACATGGCTAAAATGGAATCACATGTGTGGGGGTTATTTTACCATGAATTCAAGTTTATCTTATAAGTTTTTATATTAATTAATTAAGAAAAAAATATTCTAAGAATATTCTATAGTAAATTATTAATAAATTAATTAACTTTTAATTAATTAAATAATTATTCATTTGACATTTGTTAAAATTCTAATGTGTATCTAATCAAATTATGTATCTATACAAATACACATTAGATACGAAAATGTCTCGGCATGTGTAATATTACGAATAATTCATATAATTCGTAATTAATTGTTGTAGTGTTTTACGAGCATATTTTATTAGTGAGACTCTCTAGATTCAAGTATATCTATCACGGAACACATTCCGTGTGTATAAATTGCTTACTCACAAATTATGACGACCACATATAACCATGATGAATCATATAAGTCGAGTTATGAGCATATCATATAGTCCTTCTGTTATAGGCCATCTGAATTATACTAAACACATAGATAAGAACGTCAAATCTATGCTATTTACAATTGTGTGTGTGTAGTGACATATTTGTGACCTCTCAATCAATATTCAGAACTCGCTTCTAGAATATACTGCGGCCACATATTTTAAAGATCACGAAGTGGATGGCTAAATCTCGCACACGGGACTAACATATCCTCTCTGGATATATCACAGGATATCATGGGCATCGATCCACACCAAATGAACAGATGAGAATTTGGTCTAGAAAGACCAATGACGTTACTAATATTGCCAAAGTGTGAATGATCACTCATACATCCATAGTCGTATCTTAACTCAAAAGACTTGATATGCAACTTGGCTCAGGAAGATTTATATTGACGTTGATGTGCTATCTATTAGGATTCTTCCGTTGAGTTGTTCAGTGCTTATCAAATAAACACCTATATATCTATACGTGTCTCATAAGACTCTCGATTCATTGAGATAAATCATCGGAACAAGTTTTGATATACGACACACTGATCTCAACGAATTTTACTA
>SKCR01013953.1:0-11029 GCA_019454045.1 Zanthoxylum bungeanum
TTCATACAAGCATGTTATCAATCAATCAATCAAATTAATTAATCTTGATTATTAGTGATCATCCAATGTTCAAACAAAGATTTGATTTTGTTCGAGTCAAACTCGTATTGCAAACACGTACTCAAAGTACAATTTCTACGAATTAAATTAAATTACATAATTAAATCCAATTTAATACGTATTTAATTCTAATTCATTATTTAGTTCCAAATTAAATATTACACTTTTATTAACGAACCTTTACGACTTAAATTCCAAATTTAATCGCAACGGGTCTCAAAGCCCGATTTAACATCTAATGTTTTATTTAATTAAAGTCCAATGGGCTTTTAATTAATTTCTATAAGGCGTGGACTTTTGGTCAACTCGGGTCAAACCGAACAACCAAAATCCAATCCGGGAGTTATCCCATAAGCCTTTAAATTAATTTTGGCCCATTAGGCCCAATTAAATAATTAAGGTCCATTAAGTCATAATTGGACCTTTTGGATTCGGTTTTGGGCCTAATTGGATCCAACCAATTTTGCCTAAACCCAACTTTGTTACAACAAAGCCCAAAAGCCCAATTACAACCTAACAAGCCCAATTTCCAAAATCAAGCCCAAATTAATTAACTTATAAAATTCCAAATTTCACAATTAATTAACCTAAGTGTATTACATAATCAATTACCTAATTAACATTTCTAAAACATCAATTAGCCTAATTAATCATGCACTTTAACAACCAAATAGTGTCCAACACAATTCAATTAAAATCAAACCCAATTAACATGCTATCAAGTCTCGGCAATTAGGGGTTTTTCAATTCGATTCGGTTTCAATCCAATTGAGTCCACAATCTTAATTTCCCAAATCAGTTTAACTCATCCAATGAATCAAACAACAAAAATCACAAAGAATTTCATGTTCTTTAAAATCGGCCAAGCCACTTTAAAAGGGAAAAATGTTCTAAATCAAAATTCAATCCAATTGAACATCAAAGCAACATTAACCAATTGTTTTAAGTCATCCAATGATCAAACAAAACAAAATTACCAAGACATTAGGTTCTTCCAATTTTCGGCCAAGCCTCCAATTTGGGGAAAATTGAATCCAATCCAATTTCATGAAATTGATCACACACAATCTCAATTAAACATGTTCTAAGCATACTTAAACATCTAATGCAATTAAAACATGCTTAAACACATTTTACCCAATTTCAAGTTTCAAATTCAACCTAAGAATTGGGGAAAATTGATCTAATCCAATTTTCTTGAAATTGATCATGCACAACTTCAATTCAACCTCATTCAAGCATAATGCATCAAACAATTCAACCAAATCATGCCTAAATCGAGTTTACCCAAATTAAAGTTTTGACAAAAATATGCAAATTGGGGAAAATCAATCCAATGATTTTTTTGTCAAATTGATTACATATATCTCAAATTAGATCATATATAAGCATTCTTACACAATCAATTTGTCAGAATCAAGCCAAAATCAAAAAGCCCCAAATTTGCCAAGAACCCTAATTTCGGATTTCATGCATCAATGGCTCTAGATACCAATGTTGGAATTCAAAATCAAGGTCCCAAGGATCACAAACAATGCATAAAAATCACATATGAACACATCAAAGGAGGTGGCGGAATCAACTCACATTGAATTTCGGTTTTGATGTTTGAAGAACAAGGTGCGATATTTGCTCCCTCCAAGTCACGGCAATGGCTCTCCAAGGCAGTGGGCTGTGCGATTTGGACTGGTTCGGCTTCCTCCATGTTCGGCCATGCATGAACTCCATTAAAGCTCCAATCTTCAAGCTTCCTTGCTCAAGAAGATGCTTCCCTATCACCTATGTATGCCTCCTAGAGTGTGCTAGCACAAGATTTAGCAACAAAAAGGTCATCTTGCTTCTCCATTTGCTCGGCAGAAAACGCAACAAGAAGAAGAAGAAGAACGGTGCCTAAATCGTGAAGGAGAGAAAGAGAGGAGATGAAGAAACCGTATGCCTTGCATGTGAGAGAGAGAAAATGATAAGTATATATTTTAATTTTATTTTCAAAAAACAAAAATTAAATATATAAATCATTATCAAATATTTTAAAAGTAAAAAGCAAAAGTCTAATAATGCTTTTCTACTTTTCACACATCATATCTACTTTACTTTAAGTCATATCACATCACTTTAATAAAGTGACATGTTGTCAAGTCACATCACTCAAAGTGACAATTGATTTGACGCATGATGTGACAAACGATTTGACGCTTGATGTGACTCGCGAGCCGCGCTCGAATTCGAAATGCGAATGCGCTCGCAATCACTCTCGGGCTCGGGTTCGCTAATTCCAAATTAACGAATTTTCGGTCGCGTCGTAATTAAATGATTACGCCTAGCGAATTCACTATTCACGTCGCTAACGAATAAATTTTAAATTAATTCGTTCGCCCGAATTAAAATCTAATTTTAATTCCGCGTCGAAATCCAATTTCGATTAATATATCGAATATATTAATTTTATCGATTAATTCCAAATTAATCGTTCTCTCTCTATAATTAATATTTTATCCCAGATAAAATATCTCCGCAAATAATCCCAGATTAATTTTCTCTCTCATCGAATTAATCCCAGATTAATTCTATCTCTCTCTTCTAATTAATCCCAGATTAATCAAAGTGCGAGTCATACATCATCGGTGAATCTTCAGGAAGCGACCCATGAGATCTCCGGATATGTTGGCAGTAAATACGATCGTCGGACTATCCGAACACGTAAGTACCTCGTACTACGTTTATATCGATTTACAAGACAAGGTTGGCTTCTAGCAAAGCGCCATGCCTACCCAATTCTCCAGAAATATTCTTATAGGAATATATAGATCTGTATCAAGCGTAGTATACCGTAGTATTGTGTATATTGGCCCAGTATCGGATAATCACGTGCTAGGGCTGGGGCTGGATAAGTGTCTGCCCCGTCCGAAACACATATCGGATGTCTGGTAACATAGTCTCTATAATCGGATATACATGACCTGGTCACAATATCCCGATGGTTGCGCAACACTCAAGAGCACTAGTACCGTATCCTGCGTGACATCATCTCCAAATGACTGAAGTGACACTTCCATCTTGACATCACACCCAATACACTACGACTCTCTGATAAACCCAGAAGTGGTGTACTCAGAACCCGTTTAAAGTCCCCTACCACCAAGACCAAGTCTATCGATTATCGTAAGTATTAGCGATGTAAGTCTCAGGTTAAGACTATACACACCTACCTGATTTCGGCCTCCCATAGACACATAGTCATAATACCAATGGGATTCCGAGGGGTCTATCCAGAGCGAATCTGTTTCCCGTACCATCGGTGAAACACGACCTCCTATCGCACTTGCATAAGTATCCAATACTTATATATATGAGAACTATGCCGTTGTGCCCTCACAAACGCGCACAAGTGCAATACTAGCCTATTCCGCATTATCGATGTCCAGTCTCGATAATACTACGGCTAGGGATATTTAATGATTAATCCTTCGTGGACTGATACTGTCTCATATCATCTCAATCCAGGAACTAATCATAGGGACCTCTCTTCATTTATATATCTATGGTGATCTAATCACAAATGATGAGAGTGCAATTTCTTTGTCACATAGTTAATTTGCTACAACAACACAATGATCTGTGCAAATAGTGACGCTATGGGTCATAATGTCCAACACCTTGTTCATGCGGCAGTCACGCTTCCAGTGACCTCTCTTGCCGCATTTCAGGCAAACATCTTGAGACTTGTCCCTTGGCTTCCCAGAAGCCTTTGTTGACTTGGCCTTGCCTTGTTTCTATGCTTTTTCTTCTTAACACCCCAGTTGCCTTGAGCCAGCTTTCGGCGTTTGAGATGTTGATGCAAAGTGCGCCTCGCGCTTGTTGCCTTTCAGAAGTTCTTTCTCTGACTCCTTGAGAATCGACAATAACTCTCCAAGAGTGTCATCCGAATTCATCAGTTTGTAGTTGATGACAATCTGTTTCCAAGTATCGGGTAGTGACTGTAGAAGTACATCTATAGCCAGCTCAGACTCCAAGACTATCCCCATATTAGCCAGTTCATCAATATCGGCTATGATTTGAGTCCCATGGACCTCAACAGAACTACCATCAGTCATACGGGAGCGAAAGATTTTCTTCACTAACTCGTACCTCGCCATCCGCTTATTAGTGCGGTGAAGATCTTGCAATCTTGCCATCAGATTATAAGGATCCAAGTCCCTATTTTGGCGACGAAAGTGTTGAGTCATTGAAGCAAGCATGATCGACTGAGCCGTGTCACAATCATCACTGTGAGTTTTCCATAACTCCAGCTCAAGTGGCTCAGTGGGCTTAGGCCCGAGAGGTCTCTGAATCGTATACAGTATCCTCTCTGCCCCAAGGACTATCCTTAGGTTCATTTCCCAATCAGCAAAGTTTATCCCCTTAAAGACATTTTCACCCATGATGATGTCTCGGACATTTACCTTGCTTTCCATCTTAACTACGATAGTCCAACTATCTAGTTAACGATAAAATGGGTACAGTCAAACTGTTACAAGAAAAATAACATTTTATTAGTCCAACTAATGTTAAAAAATTGACGAAATAAATTTTGTAAGCGCGTAAAGCTAAGTATCTGAATGAAATTGCAAACTCAATACTAGCCTCCCACTATTTTCTACAAGTCTCTAACCCTCTGTTGAGTACTCGGGAAATCTAATTTCCTAGTGGGCTAGGATCCCGTTAAATAACACACAACCTTGACTTTGGCCAACAAGTTGTATGATATTTAACTAGGTAGATCTCGAAGATCAATTGGATCCCATCCAATTCCTAGATCCGGTAGGTGGACATCCAAGTCCGAAACATATATATCTAATACATACGTCAATGTATCCAATACATTTTCCTAACCATTTCCTCTGAATCAACTAAGCCTTGGCTTTGGCACAACAAACCTAATGATTCCAGTTAAGCGGGACCCATTGACAAGGAAAGTCTCGTAATCAATGTCGATGGACAAGAAGTGATCTTGACTTTGGCCAACAAATCACAACTTGGACAGGACACCGATGTGTAACAAAACTCTCATGATTCAAACACATCCTCAATTGACAAAGGTCTTGACTTTGGCCAACAAACCAATGCCAATTTCGGATCTTGAGAAAGAATCATTCAACGGAAGGAAAATCGCTTAATATTGTTTGAGGGATTTTTCGCGTAATTGGCAACCAATTAATTTATCTTTGTTAGGTCTCATCATCATACACCCTTAAGCATGCTTCTAAAACATCATAAAGCGCGTAAAGTAAAATAATAGTGATATGCGGATGGATATATAAACAACTTGTTCCTAGAACAAATCACTCCCTTTCCTCTCCCCGCTAGCACTATTCTACTTCTACCCAATTACATAATACAATAAGAGAAACCTCATTTACATTGAGGGGAATTAGGTGAGAAGAGAATACATAGAGATAAAGAGATAAGGCTGGACACGCAGGTCCAATTTATAAATTCCAAATTTACAATAATTTCTAAAATTACCCTTCCCTTCTAATATCCATCTGATATACACTATTCATACAACACATCCACATTCATTCATTCATTCAAGGCATGTTATACAACCAATCAAATCCAATTAATTAGTCTTTAATTAGGTGACAATACAATGTTCAAACAATTGTTTGCATTTGCGCGAGTCCAACTCGTTTTGAGAATAAATACATATGGTATGAATTCACGAATTATATCGAACTACTCGTTAAATCCAATTTAAGTCGTATTCAATACTAATCCTATTATTTAATTCTAAATTAAATATATACACTTTTATTGTGCTTTTATAACTTAGATTCCAAATCTAGTTCTATTGGGTCTCAAAGCCCAACTAACATCTAATGTCCGTTTAATTAAAGTCCGATGGGCTTTCTATTGATTTCATTAGGCTTGGGCCTTGGTCAATGTGGGTCAAACCCAATTTCCAAGCCCAATAAGGAATCACCCTCATTTGCCATAAAACCAATATCAAGCCCATAAGGCCCAATTAAACATAAAAGCCCATTTATTACATTTGGACTTAAATGGTGTGATTTAGGCCCATCTTGGATCCAATCCAAATGGTCCAAATCTACTTGGCCCAACCAAGCCCATTTATGACCAAATATAATAGTTTTAGGCCCAATTCCAATTTAAGCCCAATTAACTAAATTTTAAAATTCCAAATTTTATAACTTAATTAATTAAAGTGTATGTTCATGATTAATCCTTTAAATCAATATTCCCAAAATATCAAATTAATCTATTAATCATATTTTTATCTTAAATACATGTCCAACATTATTTAATCAAAAAATCAAGTCCCTAATCATCATCAAGCATTCGGCCAAGGTGATTAATATGGCTCCGATTTCGTTTTCAATCCAATCAAGTCACAAATGATCATCTCCATATTATTTCAAGTCATCCAATGTCTTAAAATTAAAAAATCATTGAGCCTAAAAATGCATGCAAATATATTAGGATGTTATTTGGGGAAATCTTTGTTAAGGTCTCATCATCATACACCCTTAAGCATGCATTCTAAACACATAATAAAGCGAGTATGAAATAAAATAATAATGATATGCGGATGGATATTTTACATTGATCCTAGATCAAATCTCTCACTTTCTCTCTCCCGCTAGCACTTGTATTACTTCTACCCGTTAGACTACACTTCTAAAGAAACCTCTTTTACATGGAGGGGAATAGGTGAGAAGAGAATACAAAGAAATAGGAGATAAGGCTGGACACGCAGGTCCAATTTAATAAATCAAATTTATTACAATTTCCAAAATCGCCCAACCCGACTAATATCCATCCGATATACATTATTCAAACATCACAACCATGTGTTCATTATGTTTGGATAGAAGCAAGCATAAGGTTCTTGGAACTGACGTTTTGACTCAAAACGAAATAATTCTTGTGTATATAAGGAGGTTAGTGGGAGAGGGCACTGACAATGAAATTCCCATAAAACACTCGGTGAAAGCTTGGCTTTCATAAGAAATTCTCCGTAGAATTCTGGGAGTAACAACCTTTATTCAAGGAATAAAGATCTGCTGGGCTAGATTTGGAGTTGGTAACACTCTCTGAGAAATTGTACATTTAAAATGTACTTGTATTGGTGTCTCATACGCTTTGAGCATATGGAGTCATAATCAGGTCAATCCAAGTGATAGTCACTGGATTGAAGATTAAGAACATCTGTTAGTATCTGAGAGAACTAAAGATGTTGTCTTAAACTATGGAGATGGAGAACTTGAAGTGACTGGGATCACTGCTGCAAGTTTCCAAACCGGTAAATACTGCGGTACTATACAGTTTGAATATCGGTGCAGTGAGCTGGAAATATTCCGAGCAAGATAACTGTTGCCGAATTAACAACAAATGCGGATCATTGCTGCAGCTGAGGCAGCAATAGAAGCCATTTGGATCGATAATAAATCTAATTAGATTAGATATAGTTCTGTTAGCAGCTGAGCTAGGCATCAGCATAGGCTAAAGAATTAAAGGTCTCATCGACGATCCAGATATATACTTCTATATCATCTGATTCGTTCGGATCATACATCGTGGCGATGTGATGATCGTGTAAATCGCGTCAGACGATAATTAAGCAAATCCGCTGACGAAAACCTTTCCTCAGCAATTTGAGCGAATTGTACATAGTTCGAGTGTTAGACACTCGAGTGACTGGCTATGTGCCAAGTGGGAGATTGTTGGATAATATGACCCATAGCGTCACTATTTGTACAGATCACGGTGTTGCTATACAAATTAACTATGTGACAAGGAAATTGCACTCTCATCATTTGTGATTAGATCACCATAGATGTATAAATGAAGAGAGGTCCATATGATTAGTTCCTGGATTGAGATGATATGAGACAGTATCAATCCCCGAAGGATTAATCATTAAATATCCCTAGCCGAAGTATTATCGAGACTGGACATCGATAATGCGGAATAGGCTAGTATTGCACTTGTGCGCGTTGTGAGGGCACAACGGCATAGTTCTCATATATATAAGTATTGGATACTTATGCAAGTGCAATAGGAGGTCGTGTTTCACCGATGGTACGGGAAACAGCTTCGCTCTGGATAGACCCCTCGGAATCCCATTGGTATTATGACTATGTGTCTATGGGAGGCCGAATCGAGGTAGGTGTGTATAGTCTTAACCTGAGACTTGCATCGCTAATACTTGCGATAATCGGTAAACTCTGGTCTTGGTGGTACAGGGCTTTAACCGGTTCTGGGTACACCGCTTCTGGGTTTATCAGGGAGTCGTAGTGTATTGGGTGTGATGTCGAGACGGAAGTGTCACTTCAGTCATATTGGAGTAGATGTCACGCAGGATATGGTACTAGTGCTCTTGAGTGTTGCGCAACCAATCGGGATATTGTGACCAGGTCATGTATATCCGATTATAGAGACTATGTTACCAAACATCCGACATGTGTTTCGGACGGGGCAGACACTTATCCAGCCCCAGCCCTAGCACGTGATTATCCGATACTGGGCCGATATACACAATACTACGGTATTCTACGCTTGATACAGATCTATATATTCCTGTAAGAATATTTCTGGAGAATTGGGTAGGCATGGCGCTTTGCTAGAAGCCAACCTTGTCTTGTAAATCGATATAAACGTAGTACGAGGTACTTACGTGTTCGGACAGTCCGACGATCGTATTTACTGCCAACATATCCGGAGATCTCATGGGTCGCTTCCTGAAGATTCACCGATGACGTATTACTCGCACTTTGATTAATCTGGGATTAATTAGAAGAGAAAGATAGAATTAATCTGGGATTAATTCGATGAGAGAGAAAATTAATCTGGGATTAATTGTGGAGATATTTTATCTGGGATAAAATATTAATTAAAGAGAGAGAACGATTAATTTGGAATTAATCGATAAAATTAATATATTCGATATATTAATCGAAATTGGATTTCGACGCGGAATTAAAATTAGATTTTAATTCGGGCGAACGAATTAATTTAGAATTAATTCGTTAGCGACGTGAATAGTGAATTCGCTAGGCGTAATCACTTAATTACGACGCGACGGAAAATTCGTTAATTTGGAATTAGCGAACCCGAGCCCGAGAGTGATTGCGAGCGCATTCGCATTTCGAATTCGAGCGCGGCACGCGAGTCACATCAAGCGTCAAATCGATAGTCGCGTCAATCGTCAAATTAATTGTCACTTTGAGTGATGTGACTTGACAATATGTCACTTTATTAAAGTGAATAGATGTGATGTGACTTAAAGTTAAAAGTTGAAATGATGAAAAGCTTTATTGTTTTAACTTTTGACTTTTGAATAAAAAGGTAAGATATATATGTTTTATTTTAATTTACTTGGTAAATGAAATAAAAAATAAATATATTAAAACCTTTTCTTCTCTCTCTCACATGCAGCTGTACACGATTTTTTCTCTCTTCTCCCTCTCTTTTTCTTCCTCTCTTCTTCACGGCATCACTGCCGATTCTTATTCATTTTTGTTCTGGTTTGACCGAGCATTTGAGAAGCAAATTGAAGAAGACTTAGTGCTAGCACACTCTAGGAGTGATACAAAGGTGATAGGGAAACGAATTTGTGAGCATGGAATCTCAAAGCTTGGAGCTTTAATGGAGTTCATGCATGGCCGATTCTTGGAGGTTCAAGGAGGAGCAAAATCGCACAGCCCATTGCAAGAAGAAGCCATTGCCGAGCTTGGAGGGAGCTTAAAAACGCATCTTGTTCTTCATCCATCAAAACCGAATTCAATGTGAGTTGATTCCGCCACCTCCTTTGATGTGTTCATATGAATTGTTTTTATGCATGTTTGTGATCTTGTGGACTTGATTAAACTCCAACATTGGTATCAGAGCTTGGAAGGATCAACTAAAGCTTGGAGCTTCTCTTTACTGCTTGGCCGAATTCCCCACTGCACAAAGGAGCAATTTTCGCTTCATCCATAGCATCCACATTTGGCTTTTGTGAGTATTGTTTCCGCCATTACTTCAATCTAGTTCATTCTTATATATATATCTTGCTTGTTTTGATCTTGGGGACATGGTTATTAGATGACCAACAATGGTATCAGAGCATTGTTGGTCATCTAATAACCATGTCCCCAAGATCAAAACAAGCAAGATATATATATAAGAATGAACTAGATTGAAGTAATGGCGGAAACAATACTCACAAAAGCCAAATGTGGATGCTATGGATGAAGCGAAAATTGCTCCTTTGTGCAGTGGGGAATTCGGCCAAGCAGTAAAGAGAAGCTCCAAGCTTTAGTTGATCCTTCCAAGCTCTAAGATGAGTTTCCCATAACACCTTGTATGATCCCTTGATGGTGCTAGCCAAAGATGTGTTCTTTATGTTCCAAACAAACACAAATTCTTCAAGCTTTTGCAACAAAAACCTGAAAAATGGAGAGCCAAGAAACTGTCACAGTTTCGGTAATTAGAGAGGGAGAGAAGTAATTGATTTTTGTCTCAAAAATCAATTTATATTTATGTCATAATTATATTAAATAATAATATAAATATAACACAAACCATGCAAAGACTTAGAGTGTCTAACACTCAATTTCCATGCATTACCTTTGAGTGCTTTGTACACTATCTTCATGCATTGCATCTTGATTAAATAATGCAAATAATGACAAGTGTCATGTGGGCCCCACACGTTTCCAAATGAAAGTGGGCCCACGTGCACTCACGCGTTCGGGTTCGATATTTCCGAAATATCGAGCTTACGTCGCGACGTTAATTAAATCGAATTTAAATAAATAATTGCGCCTGGCGTATAAATACTTACTATTTAATTTGCTCTGATACCAAGATTGTTAGACAGTAATGTCCCATAGCGTCACTATTTTGTAAATGATATTGTATTATTGTACAAAATTAACTATGTAGTAATGAAATTGCCTTTTACCGTTTTGTAATTTATTTACTT
>SKCR01013954.1:0-11031 GCA_019454045.1 Zanthoxylum bungeanum
TAGTCCTAGATTTATTTACATGCTAATTGAAATAAATCTATAACTAACCACAACACAATTGCATACCTTTTAAGCTTGTAGAGACCTCTAATCAAACTTAATTGATTGCTTAACTCAATAAGAAAATGGTCTTATTATAGGAGGGAAACCAAGTCACTATTAGCTCACATGCATTGATTACTATTAATCCTTGATTACGATTTAATCACATGCATTGATTACTATGTAATCACATGTATTTGGATGCATAATGACTTTCTCTAACCCTTCCAAAAATGTTACCATCATGGGTGTACCATTTGTTCCCCATTTAACATTTTAATAATTGTTCACTTAACAACTCTTGTTGTTACTTAATTTTGATTAACACTCTTGTTGTTTACTTAGTAATGAAATCATTACTAATTGTTGTTATTTAACAACACCACATAATTAACTTATAATTTCAACATGAAATTATTACTAATTGTTGTTATTTACAACAACAAATAATTAACTTATAATTTCCAAATGAAATTATTACTAATTGTTGTTATTTAACAACACCAATAATTAACAACAATTAATTTCCAACATCTCCCACTCACACATGATGGGATCAACAATTTTTATAATCTCTACAAGAATAATTCATACTTTGCAATTGTGTCATACGACCAGCATACTTCGAGAGCTCACTTGCTATACATTTGTTAGGAATATATAGCCGCTCGAAAAATGGATAGAACCATAGTGGATTATGTATGCAGTATCCTCGATCATTTATCACATTAAATCTCTCTCGATCTCTTTTCGAATGTAATATTTATTTTGTATTCACAATCATGTTTGATCACATAGAATAACATAATTGGTCGACCAGTGAATACAAGCTAATGTGATATTACTCATATAATGATCTTTCCCCTTTCTCGAATCTCTCAACTTTCATTCAATTCGCTTTTCCATAGATGTCCTTTCAGATCGAATCTCTCATGATCTTTCAGTAACATCCAAGATAGCAATCATCAAATCTAAGTTTTAAGAAGAAGACAGAGTCTAAAGGGTACAATGTGAGATTGAAATAATCTCAAGGGTCTCACACAATATCAAGACTGAGATCTTTACTTGTATTACCCTCAATAGTCCAAATGTACACATGGTATGAAAACATGTGCTACGGTATTCTCTCATTTCCCATGGAGCGCATGTCTCATAAAATACCTATAGATTATAGTTCAGACAAACACAATGTCTAACTCATAACTGACATTAAGACAAGTAAGGTGAAACGAACTTATTCACCTTAGGTCATATCACAGAGAAAGTGACCTCATAACGATATACTTAATTTTCAAGCTTGAACTCTCTAAATTATCACTCAGATAATTAGCTTAAAATTTGTCTCATCTCCCATTAACACAAGTAATGGAGGCGATTGCCCGTGTGAGAGGGCCAATCATTCACTTGTCTGACATACTTCTCATACTAACTAATAGTATATTGTGTTTAAACATGTATCACATAATAACATGTAAGCATTGAAACACAAATATCAAGAGTATTAACATTAGTAAAAACATTATTTGGAAAAATACATATCATAATATGTAAGCACATTAACATCTACGCAATCCCTGAGTTTTTACATGTCTAACAAAGAGATCTCTAGGAACAAGCTTGGTCAATGGATCTGCTACCATTCTTGCGTAGAAATGTACTTCATGTTTACCTCTCTCGTGCAACAATGTCTTTCACAAAGTTATATTTGGTATCTATGTTTTTCTTTTACAATGGAATTTTGGGTCTTTTGTGTAGGCTATCGCTACTTCACTATCACAGTTAACTAATACTGGACCATTAGCTTCATTTGACATACCCAAATGATCCAAGAACCTTTTCAACCACACAACCTCTTGTACTGCTGATGAAAAGGCCACAAATTCAGCCTCCATTGTGGATAAGGCTATACAAGATTGTTTCTTACTGCTCCATGAAATGGCACCATTATTTAGCAAGAAAACAAAACCAGAGGTAGATTTTCTTTCATCTAAATCTCCTCCCCGGTCAGCATCAGTATAGCCTCTCAATTGCAGATCATTTCCTTGATAACACAATGAGTAATCAGCTGTCCCTCTCAGATACCTAAATATTCTTTTAACTGCTTTCCAATGTGCTAGTCCTGGATTGGATTGGTATCTACTTACCATTCCAACAGCGAAACAGATATCAGGTCTTGTACACAACATTGCGTACATTAAACTTCCACCTGCATTTGCATAAGGAACTTTCTTCATTTGTTCCTTTTCCTATGGAGTTTTCAGGACACAATCTACGACTCAAAGCTTCAGTTTTCATGATAGGAGTATCAATGGGTTTGCAAGCCTGCATTTGGAAGCGTTCAAGATTTTCTTTATATATGACTCCTGTGAAAGAGATAATAAATTCTTTGAACGATTTCTTGAGATCTTAACCCCAAGAATATATGCAGCTTCACCCATATCTTTCATCTCGAAGTTAGATGATAATCATTCTTTAATGTATTTTACAAACTCCTTATCATTTTCGGCTATAAGTATATCATCCACGTATAAAGATAAGATAATGAACTTATCTTTATCTCTCTTGGTGTACACACAATGATCCTCATCTATCATTGTGAAATCATTCGAAATGATTGTATTATGGAATCGTATATACCATTGTCTAGACGATTGCTTGAGACCATATATAGACTTTAAAAGTCTACATACTTTCACCTTTTCATTTTCTTTTATGAAACCTACTGGTTGTTCCATGTAGATTTCTTCATCAAGTTCTCCATTGAGAAAAGAAGTCTTTACATCCATTTGATGTAATTCTAGATCCGTACTTGCTACTATAGCCAGAATCAAGTGAATTGAGGTAAACCTTACAACAGGTGAAAAAGTCTCTTCGTAGTCAATTCCTTCCTGTTGCATATACCATTTTGCCACAAGTCGTGCTTTATATCTTTCAATATTGACATCGACATTACGCTTTATTTTAAGAACCCATTTTTTCTTAATAGCTTTGAGTCCTTTGGGTAGATCAACCAATTCCCAAACTTGGTTGGACCTCATTGACTCCATCTCTTCTTCCATTGCTTTCATCCATTTTTCCTTAGCATGACACTGAAGAGCCTCTCTTATGTTTCTAGGTTCTTCATCATCTTGAGGTAGAATCATAAATGTTTCTCCTTCGATATCGAAACGTCGAGGAATGCCTATACGATTACTACGTCGCGATTGGGATTCTAGGGTGGAACTGATTCCTCACTTTCGATATTATTCCCATTTGATCGTGCACATTGCTCCCACTTGGATTATGTACATCACTCCTACTCGGATCACGTAAATGAGACTCGTGTGAAACTAATTCGTCATTTTGAGATTTATGTGAAACAGATTCTTCATGTTTTCTCAAATTTCTCTCATCACTCCCACTTGAATTAGGTAAACCCGAGTGTTCACCAATCATGTGATCCATGTGATCCTGAGTTTCATATAGAGATAATCTTGACCTATCTCTCCCTGCTTAGGAAAATCATTTTCTAAAAATGTGATATCTCGTGATTCAAATTCTGTCACGCCTCCACTTTCATGTTCACCTATGCAAACATATCTTTTTGATTGTTCAGAATATCTTATGAAGATACTTTTTTTCCTCTTGGGCCTAACTTTCCATGTTCGTGAGAACGCGCATGAACATAAGCCGCACAACCCCAAGGTTTTAGAAAGTGAATATCTGGTTTACGACCTGTCCATAACTCATATGGTGTGGTGGACACAGATTTAGATGGCACTCGGTTAAGTACATATGTAGCAGTTAATAATGCATCACCCCAATAGGTTATAGGAAAATTTTCTTGTGCCCTCATAGACCTAACCATTTCAAGAAGAGTTCTATTTCCTCTTTCGGCAACACCATTTTGTTGAGGAGTAGCAGGAGTAGTCAACTGACGACTAATTCCTTTTTCATCACATAATTCTCTGATCTGATCAGATAAGTACTCACGACCACGGTCAATGCGTAGTGCTTTAATTTTCTTGTCTAATTGATTTTCTGTAAATTCATAAATTTCTTGAACATTCTAATGCTTCGGATTTATGAGCAATCAAATAGACATAACCAAAGCGTGTAAAATCATATATAAATGTGATGAAATAAGATGCTACATGTCTTGCCCTGACATTCATTGGACCACAGATATCTGAATGAATTAATTATAATGGAAATTCTGCTCTAATCCCTTTTCCAAATGGTTTTCTCGCAGTTTTTCTTACCAAGCAATATTCACAGGTTGACAATTCTACCTTCTCAATATTTCCCAGAAAGCCTTCTTTAGCTTGTCTGTTCATTCTTTGCTGGCCTATGTGGCCAAGTCTAGCATGCCACACGGTTACATCACTATCATTACTGACAGATGAATATCAAATGAAAAAAGGGAATTGTGATTGAAGCACTCAACATTCAATACAATAAAACCATCAAGAAAATAATCTGAACCATAGTGTATTGTACCTAAGTACAAATCAACACCAAATTTATGGAAGTTCAAATTGAAACCTAATTAACCAAAACCAACACAAGAGACTAAATTTCGACGAATTTGTGGAGCAAACAATACATCATGTAGTAGTAAAGTTTTTCCACATGCATGACTAACTTGCATGTTCCTATGCCTTTGACTTCAACCCGTGAGTTGTTGCAACAATATCCACTTCACCCCAGGTGAAATTCGTCGAAATTCCACGAAGGCATCTCTATCCTTTTCTACATGGTCTGTGGCTCATGAGTCTACAGTCCACAAAGGATTAGATTCAGTTAGAAAGATTGAACTTGAAACACATATTTCATTTAAATATGCACGAAAGGTATTCACCTTTTTAGGCTCAGTGCAGTCACAAGCAAAATGACTTTCTTACCACAGTTAAAACATTTAACCTTTGCCATTTTTTCTTTTTGGTAGGACGTTTTCCTTTCCCATGTTGATTGGTTTTATGTTTCTTTTCTCTGGCTTGGAAGAATTTTGTTCTTTTCCGAACTGGAACCCACCACCATGAAATTTTTTTCTTCTTGAAACCCCCAGGTTTGCTAGTTTCTGTCAAATACACTTCAGTATTTGACTTAGCAGCCGCAAGGCGGTCGCTTTCTAATTCAATGTGACGTTTGGCATCATCAAAGGTTTTGATGCTCTCATTGTGGGTCAAATACATCTTCATATGCTCCCAGCTATTTGGAAGAGAACGAATGACTGCTTGGACTTTCTGTTCATCTGTAAGAACATGTCCAGCATCTGCCAGTTCAGTAATCATGTTTGACATTTGCCTCAAGTGTTTTGACATAGTGAACTCAGGACGTTTCTTGTATGTGTCAAACTTGATTGTCAGTGACCTGAGTTTGGTTATTGAGGTACTACCAAACTTTTCAGCTAGTGTGGACCATATGTCCTTAGCCATGTCATATTTCCTGAACTCTTTCATTAGGTCATTATCCATACTGCTCAGCAACGTAATGCGGGCAATGGAATTCTTTTTCTTCTAGGCCTCATAAGCCTCTCGGTCTCACCTGTGTTGGGCCGTAGTGCCCTGTTCAGGTTCATCCATGCTCATTTTCGAAGTTTCAAGAACCTCTTGTTCTTCTAGCACATATTGGATTTTCATGCTCCAAATTTCATAATTATCGCCATTCAGTTTCTCACCCTTGTTGAGTTCAGAAATAATGTTCTTTGTTGCAGAAGCCATATTAAAAACACAAAGTTTCTACAGACATTCATGCACAATTGTTAATATTTTTGTTTATTTTATCATGAAACGAATTATGTTTAATAAAATTCTTCAATGGGGTTGGAGTCAAAAGGCCACTATGTGTCCAATCATCATCCAATACCCAATGTAAAAATATTATCAACATAATCAATCATGTAAAATCATTTTCTAAAAATTACATAAATTCTTAGAACATCTTAATCATGCGACTATTGTACATGACAATCATTGATTTAATTACATAAATTAAATTCAACATGAAACATTCATACATATAAATACAATATTTACATGCCGTAATATAACACACAGAAACAACATGAAAGAAATTAATATTTTACAATAATAATTTTCCCAGTTGTAGAGTCCCAACTAATATATGTTTTTGGATACGAATCCCCAAACTCTTTGGGTAACTCGTAATTGATCTTGGACATCCATGGAAAACCTATAGCAAATTTAGGATCCTTACAACGTTTCAGGGACATCGAAGGAAAAATAGTATTATTTGCCTTATGCCGTAGATACTGAACAACTAACCTCTCAATGGCTTTATTATAAGGAACATGTTTTTCCTCACGTTTTACTTGTTGGATAATATGACCCATAGCGTCACTATTGCACAGATCATTGTGTTGTTGTAGCAAATTAACTATGTAACAAGGAAATTGCACTCTCTTCATTTTGTGATTAGATCACCATAGACATATAAATGAAGAGAGGTCCCTATGATTAGTTCCTGGATTGAGATGATATGAGACAATAACAGTCCACGAAGGATTAATCATTAAATATCCCTAGCCGTAGTATTATCAAGACTGGACATCGATAATGCGGAATAGGCTAGTATTGCACTTGTGCGCGTTGTGAGGGCACAACGGCATAGTTCTCATATATATAAGTATTGGATACTTGTGCAAGTGCGATAGGAGGTCGTGTTTCACCGATGGTACGGGGAAACAGCTTCGCTCTGGATAGACCCTTCGGAATCCCATTGGTATTATGACTAGGTGTCTATGGGAGGCCGAAATCAAGGTAGGTGTGTATAGTCTTAACCTGAGACTTACATCGCTAATACTTACGACAATTGGTAAACTTTGGTTTTGGTGGTGGGGGATCTTAACTGGTTCTGTATTCAACTCTTCTGGGTTTATCAGGAATCGTAGTGTATTGGATGTGATGTCAAGACGGAAGTGTCACTCCAGTCATAATGGAGATGATGTCACGCAGGATACGGTATTAGTGCTCTTAAGTGATGCGCATCCAATCGTGATATTATGACCAGGTCATGAATATCCGATTATAGAGACTAGTTACCAGACATACGATATGTGTTTCGGACGGGGCAGACACTTATCCAGCCCCAGCCCTAGCACGTGATTATCCGATACTGGGCCGATATGCACAATACAATCGTATACTACGCTTGATACAGATCTAGATATTCTTTGATGAATATGTCCGGAGAACTTGGGAAGACTTGGTGCTTTGCTAGGAGTCGACCTTGTCTCGTAAATCGGTAGAACGTAGTACTTGGTACGTACGTGATTCGGATACTCCGACGACCGTATTTACTGCCAGATTATCCGGGGATCTCATGGGTCGCTTCCCGATAATCCACCGATGACGCACAACTCGCACTCTTGAATAATCTGGGATTATACAGAAGAGAGAGAAAATTAATCTAGGATTAATAACGGAGATATTTTATCCGGGATAAAATGTCGTCTAAAGAGAGAGAACGATTAATTTGGAATTTATCGATAAAATATTATATTCGATATAATAATCGAAATTCGATTTCGACGCGAAATTAAAATTAGATTTTAATTCGGGCAAACGAGTTAATTTAGAATTAATTCGTTAGCGACGTAAATAATAATTTCGCTAGCCGCAATTATTCGATTTAATTAACGTCGCGACGTAAGCTCGGTATTTCGGAAATATCGAACCCGAACGCGTGAGTGCACGTGGGCCCACTTTCATTTGGAAACGTGTGGGGCCCACATGACACATGTCATATTATGCATTATTTAATTCTAATGCATTGCATGAAGATTGTGTACAATACACTCAATGGTTTTGCATGGAGTTTGAGTGTTTGACACTCTAAGCTATTGCATGTTTTGTGTCATAAGTTTATTATTTATTTAATAAACATTATGGCATAAATATAAATTGATTTTTGGTAAATCTTTTAAACATAACACAATTTCATCTCTCTCAAAACTCTCTCTTCTCTCACGCCCAAATGAAGAAATTCTTGGACTGGTTTGGAACCAGAAATGGCGTGGACTTTAGGGAAGCAAAGAGTGATTTTCATGGTGAAAAATCAAGTGCTAGCACACTTACAAGTCTTGCGAAGGTGGTAGGGAGGTTCGACCATGAGACGGGATCCATCCAACGAAGCTAGGAGCTCCGTTTCTTCACTCAAATTTCTATTTTGCAGGGCAGTGGACTGCCAGCAGTTTGGCGTGAAGGGCAGTGCGTTTTTGGGCTTCATTCGTCTTCAAATCGACTCAACCGATCAATGTGAGTATTCTGCTACCTCCGTTGATGTATTCACGCATTATTTCATGTCTTGTTTGTGTTGGATAATATGACCATAGCGTCACTATTTGCACAGATCATTGTGTTGTTGTAGCAAATTAACTATGTAATAAGGAAATTGCACTCTCATCGTTTGTGATTAGATCACCATAGATATATAAATGAAGAGAGGTCCCTATGATTAGTTCCTGGATTGAGATGATATGAGACAGTATCAGTCCACGAAGGATTAATCATTAAATATCCCTAGCCGTAGTATTATCGAGACTGGACATCGATAATGCGGAATAGGCTAGTATTGCACTTGTGCGCGTTGTGAGGGCACAACGGCATAGTTCTCATATATATAAGTATTGGATACTTGTGCAAGTGCGATAGGAGGTCGTGTTTCAACGATGGTACGGGAAACAGCTTCGCTCTGGATAGACCCTTCGGAATCCCATTGGTATTATGACTAGGTGTCTATGGGAGGACGAAATCAAGGTAGGTGTGTATAGTCTTAACCTGACACTTGCATCGCTAATACTTACGACAATCGGTAAACTTTGGTTTTGGTGGTGGGGGATCTTAACTGGTTCTGTGTTCACCCTTCTGGGTTTATCATAGAATCGTAGTGTATTGGATGTGATGTCAAGACGGAAGTGTCACTCCAGTCGTAATGGAGATGATGTCACGCAGGATACGGTATTAGTGCTCTTAAAGTGATGCGCATCCAATCGTGATATTATGGCCAGGTCATGAATATCCGATTATAGAGACTAGTTACCAGACATCCGATATGTGTTTCGGACGGGGCAGACACTTATCCAGCCCCAGCCCTAGCACGTGATTATCCGATACTGGGCCGATATGCACAATACAATTAGTATACTACGCTTGATACAGATCTAGATATTCTTTGATGAATATGTCCGGAGAACTTGGGAAGACTTGGTGCTTTGCTAGGAGTCGACCTTGTCTCGTAAATCGGTAGAACGTAGTACTTGGTACGTACGTGATTCGGACACTCCGACAACCGTATTTACTGCCAGATTATCCGGGGATCTCATGGGTCGCTTCTCGATAATCCACCGATGACGCACAACTCGTACTCTTGAATAATCTGGGATTATACAGAAGAAAAAAAAAAAAAAATTTAATTTAGGATTAATAACGGAGATATTTTATCCGGGATAAAATGTCGTCTAAAGAGAGAGAACGATTAATTCGGAATTAATCGATGTATTAATATATTCGATATATTAGACGAAATTAGATTTCGACGCGGAATTAAAATTAGATTTTAATTCGGGCAAACGAGTTAATTTAGAATTAATTCGTTAGCGACGTAAATAATAATTTCGGTAGCCGCAATTATTCGATTGAATTAACGTCGCGACGTAAGCTCGGTATTTCGGAAATATCGAACCCGAACGCGTGAGTGCACGTGGGCCCACTTTCATTTGGAAACGTGTGGGGCCCACATGACACATGTCATTCTAATGCTTTGCATGTAGATAGTGTACAATGCACTCATGTTATTGCATGTAGATAGTGTACATTGCACTCAATATCAATGCATGGAAATTGAGTGTTTGACACTCTAAGCCATTGCATGTTTTGTGTCATAATTTTATTATTAATTTAATGAATATTATGGCATAAATATAAATTGATTTTTGGTAAATCATTTTAATAACAACACAAAACTTCTTCTCTCTCAATTTCTCTCTTCTCCTCACGCCAAACACAAAGTGTTGACTTGACTGGTTTGGGCGTGACAATAGGGAAGCAAGAGTTGGGTTTTCATGGTGAAAACCGCAAGTGCTAGCACACTACGAGTCTTGCGAAGGTGGTAGGGAGGTTCACCCATGAGGCGGGACTCATCCGACGGAGTTTGGAGCTTCGTTTTGAGACCCGAAACTGCCAAGACAGTGAGCATGGACTGCTGCAGTGGGCTTACAAAGGCAGTACGTTTTTTGGCATGATTCATCTTCAAATCGACATAACCGATCAATGTAAGTATTCCGCTATCTTCGTTGATGTATTCACGCATTATTTCATGTCTTGATTTGATCTTGGGACCTTAGAATAAACCAACAATGGCATCATGAGCTAATGTTGCAAGCATGAAATTTGTAGGGCTTAAAATTTGGGTAAATGTATTTTGAGCATGATTTGAATAAATTGCTTGTTTGAGTATGCTTATAACATGTTTAAATTCATTTTGGTTGGACTAATTTGATGAAAAATGTTTTGGAATTATTTTCCCCAAAATTAACACCTTGGCCGAATGTATAATGATTTTGGGATCTTGGATTTTTCATTATTAATTCATTGGATGAGTTGTAATGGAGTAGGATGATGTTAATTTAAGATTGAATTGGATTTAATTTTAAATTGAACAAAAACCCTAAATTCTATATGTTGGCCGAATGGTGGCCTTTGCCCTAATGTCTTGGTGTTTTTGGTTTTGTGACATTGGATGTGTATGAAATCAAATCGGATGTTGATTTGATGTCGATTGTAGGTTCGATTGGATCGAAACCGAATCGGACACAAAATCACCTTCCTTGGCCGAGAGCATTGAAGCATGTTTATGGGTTTGATTTTTCATTATGTGTGTTTGACATGTAATAATGAATTAAGTATGATTAATTGGACTAATTTAGTGTTTTGGAAATGTTGATTTAGTTGATTAACCATATAATGCACTTTTGGTAATTAAATTGTG
>SKCR01013955.1:0-11055 GCA_019454045.1 Zanthoxylum bungeanum
GCTGGAAATCTTCCAAGTAAGATACTGTTAGGCTAAAGAATTAATGGTCCTCATCAACGATCCAGAGACATACTTAGATACTCATCTGATTCCTTCGGATCATATATCGTGGCGATGTGATGATCGAATAAATCGCATGAAGATGATAATCATGCAAATCCGCTGACGAATGCATTTCTCAGCAGTTTGAGCCAACCGTACATAGTTCGGGTGTTAGACACTCGAGTGACTGGCTATGTGCCAAGTGGGAGATTTTTGGATAATATATGACCCATAGCGTCACTATTTGCACAGATCATTGTGTTTTTGTTGCAAATTACTATGTGACAAGGAAATTGCACTCTCATCATTTGTGATTAGATCACTTTAGATATATAAATGAAGAGAGGTCCCTATGATTAGTTCCTGGACTGAGAATGATATGAGACAGTATCAGTCCCCAAAGGTTTAATCATTAAATATCCCTAGCCGGAGTATTATCGAGACTGGACATCGATAATGCGGAATAAGCTAGTATTGCACTTGTGCGCGTTGTGAGGACACAACGACATAGTTCTCATATATATAAGTATTGGATACTTATGCAAGTGCGATAGGAGGTCGTGTTTCACCGATGGTACGGGAAACAGCTTCGCTCTGGATAGACCCCTCGGAATCCCATTGGTATTATGACTATGTCTCTATGGGAGGCCGAAATCAAGGTAGGTGTGTAGTCTTAACCTGAGACTTACATCGCTAATACTTGCGATAATCGGTAGACTTTGGTCTTGGTGGTACAGGGCTTTAACCGGTTCTGCGTACACCACTTCTGGGTTTATCAGAGAGTCGTAGTGTATTGGGTGTGATGTCAAGACGGAAGTATCACTCCAGTCATAGTGGAGATGATGTCACCAGAGGATACGGTATTAGTGCTCTTAAGTGCTGGCGGCCATCGGGATATTATGACAAGGTCATGTATATCCGATTATAGAGACTAGTTACCAGACATCCGACATGTGCTTCGGGGCGGGCAGACACTTATCCAGCCCCAGCCCTAGCACGTGACTATCCGATACTGGGCCGATATACGCAATACTACGGTATACTACGCTTGATACAGATCTATATATTCTTGTAAGAATATTTCTGGAGAATTGGGTAGGCATGGCGCTTTGCTAGAAGCCAACCTTGTCTTGTAAATCGGTATAAACGTAGTATGAGGTACTTACGTGTTCGGATAGTCCGACAACCGTATTTACTGCCAACATATCCGGAGATCTCATGGGTCGCTTCCTGAAGATTCACCGATGATGTATACTCGCACTATAATTAATCTGGGATTAATTAGTAGAGAGAGAAGATTTATTTCTAGAGAGAGAAAATAATCTTGGATTAATTACAGAGATATTTTATCTCGGATAAAATATTGTTAAAGAGAGAGAACGATTAATTTGGAATTAATCGATAAAATATATATTCGATATATTATTAGAAATTGGATTTCGACGCGAAATTAAAATTAGATTTTAATTTGGGCGAACGAATTAATTTAGAATTAATTCGTTAGCGACGTGAATAGTGATTTTGCTAGGCGTAATCATTTAATTACGACGCGACGGAAAATTCGTTAATTTGGAATTAGCGAACCCGAGCCCGAGAGTGATTGCGAGCGCATTCGCGTTTCGAATTCGAGTGCGGCACGCAAGTCACATCAAGCGTCAAATCGCTAGTCGCATCAATCGTCAAGTCACTTGTCACTTTGAGTGATGTGACATGACATGTTGTCACTTTATTAAAGTGGATGGATTTGATGTGAATAGTTGATTTGAGTTGATGAAAAGCTTTTAAAAAGCTTGAAATGAAATATAACATTATTTTATTTCTTGCTTTTTGACTTTTGTATTAAAAAGTTATATATGTTTTATTTATTATTTGCTTGAAAATATATAAAACAAAAGGAAAAGCTTTTCTCTCTCCCTCTTGGAATCATTCACGGTTTTTAGGCTTTGGAGCCAAAACTCTTCATCTTCTCTCTTCTCCCTCTCACGGCTTCAAGCCGATTTCTTCACAAATTTTTCTGGTTTTGACCGAAATTTTGAGAAGCAAATGAAGAAGCTTAGTGCTAGCACACACATGGGTTATATTATGGTGATAGGGAAACGAATTTGTGAGCTTGGAAAGCTTGAAGCTTGGAGCTTCCATGGTGTTCAACAATGGCCGATTCTTGGAGGTTCAAAGAGAAGTAAAACTGAGCAGCCCACTGTCAATGAGAGCTACTGCCGAACTCAATGGAGGACGAAAATGGCTTGTGTTCTTCTTCGCATCAAAACCGACCATTATGAGTATATTCCGCACCTCCTATGTTGTGTTTCATGCGTTTTCTTGCTTGATTTGTTGATCTTGGGACATATATTAGAACTCGACAGACATTGCAGGAGAAGTTAACAAAGGAAGACTATGACGAGGCAATGATCCAGAATTTGTTGGAGTTGGACGATATCAAGTACGACACGCTCAACCGTCTAGAAGCACAGAAGGAAAAGATAGCCAAGGAATATAACCTTAAGGTAATGGCCAAGTAAAATTACTATTCACATCGCTCGCGAATTAATTCTAAATTAATTCGTTTGCCCGAATTAAAATCTAATTTTAATTCCGTTATGAAATCTAATTTCATTTAATATATCAAATATATTATTTTATCGATTAATTCCGAATTAATCGTTATCTCTCTTCAAATATTATTTTATCCCAGATAAAATCTCTCCGTAATTAATCATAGATTAATTTTCTCTCTCATCTAATTAATCTCAGATTAATTATGTTCGAGTCATACTTCATCGGTGAATCTTCAGAAACGACCCATGAGATCCCTGGATATGTTGGCAGTAATTCCGGTTGTCGGACCATCCAAACACGTGCGTACCCGGTACCATGTTTTTACCGATTTAGAAGACATGGTTGGCTTCTAGCAAAGCGCCGTACCTACCCAATTCTCCAGAAATATTCTTTTAAGGAATATGTAATCTGTGTCAGGCGTAATATATGTAGTATTGCGTACTACGATCCAGTATCGGATGTAACATGCTAGGCTTGGGGCTGGAATTGTGTCTGCACCATATGAAGCACATATCGGATCTCTGGTAACTAGTCTCTATAATCGGATAAACATGACCTAGTTATATTATCCCGATGACTGTAGTACATAAGAGTACTAGTTCCGTATCCTACGTGATCATCATATTCATGCCACTGAAGTGATACTTCCATCTTGACATCACACCCAATACACTACGATTCTCAATATACCCAGAAGAGGCGTACACATAACCTGTTAAAGCCCCGGACGACCAAAATCAAAGTATATTAATTGTTTCAAGTATTAGCGATGCAAGTCTCAGGTTAAGACCAAATACACCTACCCTGATTCGGACTTCTATAGACACATTTTCATACTACCAATGGAATTTTGAGGGGTCTATCCAGAGCGAATCTATTTCCGTACCATCGGTAAACACAACCTCCTATTACACTTGCATGAGTACCCAATATATGAGAACTATGTCGTTATGCTCCCATAATATGCACAAGTGCAATACTAGTCTATTCCGCATTATCGATGTCCAATCTCGATAATACTATGAATATGGATAATTTAATGATTAAACCTTATTGGATTAATACTGTCTCATATCTTATTAATCCGGAACTAATTATATGCACTTTTATCATTTATATATCCTGGTAATCCAATTACAAATGATAAAAGAGTAATTTCCTTTGTCACATAGTTAATTTGTATAACAACACCATTGTGGGACACAGAAATTGGGCGACGCATGCTGTTCCGGGCTCGCGGCCCGGTTGGGAGTACAGAGTAGCCCACGGCGGACTAAACCGGAGAATAATGGAGTCGCCACCCGGTGTGAACCGGGACAAAGATTTAAGGCCGCACTCACCCCTCGCAAGGGAAGACCTCAAACCGTTGGGTTCGGAATGGTCCCTTACTTATGCCACTTGTAATAAAATGATTTGTGCAATAATCTTACCAAGCCTAAGCAACATATTTCCAAGGATAATTTACTCCTAAGTTCGCATGCATAGGTACAAAGCTCATATCTAAGTTTACATATAACACATTTTCATACATGCATACAACCTATTTGCATACAATCTATGTCCAAATTCGCATACAACCTACTTGCATATAATTTATGTCCGAATTCATGCATAAAGATAAATTGACATACGGAAAGCATACAATTTCACATTGGTAGACACAGAAGTGCAAACAAATAACATTCATACAAGCATGCATATTAAGGAAAGACAATTAAGCGCATGATGGAAATAGATAACTAAAGAGGTAATACAAATGCATAAGGTAAAAAGAGACAACTATATGCTAAAATAGACATGTCGTGATGTGATGTAGAAAAGATATCTAGAATTGACATGAACACACGCGTGGGCCTTTTTCCAAGTGGTACGTGGAATTGTATCCATAGTACAGATCATACTACCTTCCATTCGGAATCGGCTATGAAATTTATGTCCGGGTTTCCATCCTATATACCACGAGAAATAATGCCCAAATGCTATCATAACATGGGTACACCAATGATAATAGATCGAGCCAAGACAATGATAGATGATGCAATCAATAGATGAAAGACACAACAAATATCGTGGTAAAGGTAGCCTTTTAGGCTTTTCTTCTCCCAAATGGAGAACCTTTTAGTCCAACACCATAATCCCATGCGCTTTTCATTACAATGCGTACAAAGATAAAGATAACTATATGGAACTTCGTAATGCATGCGTAAATGAAGCAATGATGCGCAAAAGAATAAATGGCATAGTGAGAAGCGCAACAAGATATCGTGGTTAAGGCTTTTAACCCCTTGACATAGAGGACCTTTAATCCAACTTATCGAGCCCATGCGCAAATAACACAATGCATATATAAAAATTAAAGACAATGATATCGGACTTCGTGTATCCGATTGAACATATCTCACATCCAATCGAATATACATTATCTGGTGCGGCAAAACATCGTGGTAAAGGATTTTAACCTCTCAAAATAGAGGACCTTTAATCGCACTTACTAAGCCCATACGCTAATAACACAATGCATATAGAAAAAAAGAACAACAATATCGGACTTCGTATACCCGATTGAACATGTACATCTCACATTCAACCGAATATACATCATCCGGCGCGACAAAACATCGTGGTAAAGGATTTTAACCTCTCAAAATAGAGGACCTTTAATCGTACCTACTAAGCCTATGCACAAACAACACAATACATATATAAAAAGTAAAGACAACGATATCGGACTTCGTGTATTCGATTGAACATATCTCACATCCAATCGAATATACATTATCCGGCGCGGTAAAGCATCGTGGTAAAGGATTTTAACCTTTCAAAATAGAGGACCTTTAATCGCACTTACTAAGCCCATACGCTAATAACACAATGCATATAAGAAAAAGAGAACAACAATATCGGACTTCGTATACACGATTGAACACATCTCACATTCAACTGAATATACATCATCCGGCGCGGCAAAGCATCGTGGTAAAGGATTTTAACCTCTCAAAATAGAGGACCTTTAATCGCACTTACTAAGCCCATGTGCTTTATCTCATCATTACATAAACAAATAACATGCGGAAATCAAGTAGAAAATAATAAACAAATCAAAACAACATAAAACGAAATATGCGCCGTTTACTCAAGTGGTACGTGGAGTTGTATCCCGAGTACAGATCATACTACCGTCCATTCGAAATCGGCTATGAAATTTATGTCCGGGTTTCCATCTATATACCATGAAAGGCGACACATTTTTCATTTTATTCAAGGGCCACAACATACATCATTTTACAATTCATGCATTTTCTATCTATTCAAGGGCCACAATTATGCACCAATAAACGACTCTCATGCGATAAAAATGAATAAAACAATTAAAAAGATATATGGAAATAATAGGAAAAGTACTTTCAGGTCTAACCTTTTATGTCGACTTTCGGAATCGAGTTTCACGGCCGTCGGAAGAGCTATCACTCTGCAACTCTTCCGGTTCACTGGATTAACATCTTAGCTCGCTGTTTTGCTGTTTTGGCCGTTGTTTTCACTTCGTTTTGCTGCTGTTTGTGCTGTATTTTCTGGTCACTGTGTTGGTGTATTAGGGGACTATTTTGGTGGTTTCTAAAGGGTTTTGGGGCTGCTATTTTGGGGGTATGTTCTGGATTGTTTTGGTCAGTTTTTGTCACTGTTTTGGGGTTGATTTAGGGTGTTTTCTGGACTGTTTTCAGGGTCAGATTTGCGGCAATCCTGGGTAGTAAATGGGGCTGTTTGCGGCAGGTTTAGTGACTGTACAGGGGGCTATTTCAGGCGTTATTTGGAGGGTAATGCAGTGGTTTTTTTGGGTGTGCAGTGGGGGGGGGTCTTGTGTACCAGTTTTGGGGAGTCTAACGGGCGGCTAAACTGGGCATTGAGAGGCGTGAATGTGGGGGCTTTGTGGGGGATGCTTCACGGCAATGCAAAATGTTGATGAGGGCTTGGAAGATGCAGCAATATGAGGGTTTGTTGTGTGTGTCTGGATATGGACGTGAGGTAAAAGTGGTAGATGGCGTTGAGTGGGCTAATGGCTTGCGTTAAAGGGCTTACGTTTGAAGGCTGATGGTGGCGTTGAAGGGGGCAAGCGTGAGGGCTATGGCTTGCGTTTGAAGGTTACTAAGTGCGTGAAGGCTAGGTGGCAGTGAAGGCTAGGTGCCTGAGTTGAGGGTTTTGTTGATGAAGGTTACGTGTTGTGCTATTAGAGCTGGTTCACGTATAGGACAATTTTGTGGCTGTTGAAGAGTTATTGATGAAGGCTAGATGAGTGGAGGACTATGGCGAGGGCATATTTAAGGGTGATGAATGGCTGTTGTGTGTATGGTTTTAGAGGTTGTTTAGCTTTTTTCTTTGTTTTGTTTTGTTGATGCCGTGAATCTGAGAGAGGAGTAGGGTTGGTTTTGTGCTATTTTTATAGAGAGAAGGTGTAGGTGTGAAGGCATTAGGGTTTGCATGGATCTTCAAAAGGAAAGAAATCAATTTAATTGGGGTCATGATTTGTTTAAATTAGGAATATGGATATTTATAATTTTGGTGGGTAATATATTAAATTAAGGGAGTGATTTATTTAATTTGGTATGTAATTTTTTAGATTAGGAATTTAATTTATTTAATTTAGGAATTAATTTAATTTAATTTAATTTAATTAGCTTTAATTTAATTTAATTTGTGACATGTATTTTAAATGATTTAATTATTTTTTGGTTTGGGCTTGGGTGAGATGGGCCTGATGTGTGTCTTATGGGGTTTGGGCTAAGGGTGTGTTTTAAAAAAAAGGTCCAACAAGCGAACTCGAAGCGAAACAAGCGAACTAAAATCTAACAAAATACCAATTTTTGACTTTTCCCTTCCGACGTCCGTTTCCCGCGACTTAAAAAGTAGTGCCTCTAAATGAGACTCATCATATGGACTTACATGCAAAAATGCAGTGCATACAGTCGCCCCCACTTTGATGGGACTTGTGTAATGTGTAACAGTGACAATCCTATCAAAGTTATGCAATGCATTTTTACTTACCTGGCTCGCTAGCTGCCACCTAACTTGTCTGCTGCTCTGCTGAGCTGATGATGCAGTGGACCTCGATCTTGGGACGTATCCCAATAACTGCAACTGATGTGTGGGCCACGACCTTGGGATGCATCCAAAACTGGAACTGCAGTGGACCTCGATCCTGGGACGCATCCCAATAACTGCAACCGACAATGGGGGCCTCGACCTTGGGACGCATCCCAAAACCGCTGACAAAATAGGCCTCGACCCTGGGACGCATCCCAAAAACTAAAGGTGCAGGGGGCCAACGGCCCTGGGACACATCCCGATAACTACAACCGACAACGGGGCTCACGGCCCTGGGACAAATCCCGATAACGTTGCCAAAATATGCCACGACCCTGGGACGCATCCCCAAAACAAAAGGTGCAGGGGGCCAATGGCCCTGAGACGCATCCCGATAACTGCAACCGACAACGGGGGCTCACGGCCCTGGGACGCATCCCGATAACATTGCCAAAATGGGCCTCGACCCTGGGACACATCCCAAAAACTGCTGATGATATGGTTTATAACCCTAGGACGCATCCCCAAAACTGCTGATATTGAAAAAGTGGGTTACAACCCTGATACGCATCCCCAAAACTGCTGATACTGATGAAGTTGGTTACAACCCTAGGACACATCCCCAAAACTACTGATATAATGTGGGCCTCGACTATGGGACGCATCCCCAAAACTGCTGATGCATAAGAAATGGGTACAACCCTGAGACGCATCCCCAAAACTGCTGATACTGATGAAGTGGGTTACAACCCTAGGACGCATCCCCAAACTGCTACTGATGCTGATGTGGGTCTCGACCCTGGGACTCATCCTTAAAACTGATATTGATGCTGCTGCGGGCCTCGACCCTGGGACTCATCCCTAAACTGATGCTGATGCTGATATGGGTCTCGACCCTGTGACTCATCCCCAAAACTGATACTGATGCTGTTTCGGGCATCGACCCTGAGACTCATCCCCAAAACTGATACCGATGATGATGTAGGCCTCGGCCCTGAGACTCATCCCTGAAACTGATACTGCTGTGGGCCTCGACCTTGAGACTTATCCCTACAACTGATATTGATGAAGACGTGGGCCTCGGCCCTGAGACTCATCCCCGGAACTAATACTGATGATGACGTAGGCCTCGGCTCTAGGACTCATCCCTGAAACTGATGCTGATGTGGGCCTCGACCCTGGGACTCATCCCCAAAACTGATACTGATGTAGATGTGGGCCTCGCCCCAAACCGGTATTGATATGGGCCTCGCCCGCAGACTGATATTGATGTGGGCCTCGCCCGCATACTGATACTGATGTGGGTCTCGCCCTCAGACTAATACTGATATAATACGGGCCTCGCCCCCAGAGTGTCATACCAAGTAGGACTGATTCTGATAAGGATGTGGGCCCCGCCCTCAGAGTGCCATACCCGGCAAGACTGATACTGATAACGATATGGGCCTCGTCCCCGAACTGTTACTGATATGGGCCTCGCCCCCAAAACTGATACTGATATGGACCTAGCCCCATACTGATATTGATATGGGCCTCCCCCCCATGCTGATACTGATGTGGGCCTCGCCCCAAACTGATGCTGAAATGGGCCTCGCCCCCAGAGTGCCATACTCGACCAGAGTAATAATGATAATGTGGGCTTCGCCCCAAGAGTGCCATACCCGGCAAGACTGATGCTGATGCTAATGTGTCATTTCAACATATTAATTTGCCTCTCATGAGATAATCCTGATAGCTAGACATATTTTCATCCTCAACGAATGCTTTCGCATCGAAACCTGAGAACCTTCAAAGTATTTGATACACTCAACTCCGATCCTCTAAATAGGTGATATGAATTAGACTCCTAGTGTGTGTGTGCCAAGGCTCTTTCGCAGTTTATTCTTTAAGTGATCTAACTCGATGATTTCGTTTCGGAGAATCGGATCGGTGGGTCTAACCAAACTGGATGTCTCGATCACACTCTGTGATTACTTCGTCATACTCAACATGATATGGTCTTCTTATTTTTTATTGTCTCTTTCTTTTCATTCTTTTCAAAAAAAAATTTGACACACCTACCATTTAAGGTAGCATTTCTCTTCATGGTGGTCCTAATACTCACCCATGGGTAGCTTCACGCTTATCGGTTTATAGGCGGTCTATTTTTCTTTTTTTTCAGAGACTTTCTTTGTTCCCAACCATATCATATCGTAGCATAAATAAACATGGTGGACATCCATTCAAACGGTCATTCACCGATCCATCATCCATTCGGCTAGTCATCTTGCCAACCACTCAGGTTTCCACTGTTGAGATCCCGTAATCAAGTGCTCGCGAGTCCAGCTGAGATCAATCTATTCAGAATACCGGACAAGAGCACGTCTCGCACTTATCGTTTCTAAACTTCTCCAGCTCTTTAAACACCTCTAATAAAGGTCTACCAGTTTGGAGAATCGTCTGTTTCTGATAGGGACGATCTCAGAAGGAGGGAGTTTGGTCTCCAAAGGTTCCCCGAAGGTCTTTCCATTCTGATTGTACATCTCTCTCTGTTATCGGCTATACATAGTGCGGTCAAACTGGCCACAAACATTAGTCAGAACTTGCAATATCTCAATAATTCCTGTCACTTTGGTCTCCAATTGATCCAGGCGGGATCCCTCGTTGGCTGACTCACTCATGTTGGCTGATGGTCTTCTGACAAGTCTTCCCCACCCAACCCAACGGTATCTATGATGGCTTTTTAGAACACAAGGGGTTAGCATGATGCGTGTATGCATGATTGCATGTCATGTATGTTAGACAGTAATGACCCATAGCGTCACTATTTTGTAAATGATATTGTATTATTGTACAAAATTAACTATGTAGTAATGAAATTGCCTTTTACCGTTTTGTAATTATTTACTTTGATATATAAATGGTAAAAGTCCCTATGATTAGTTCCGGATTGTGATGATATGAGACAGTATCAATCCCTAAAGGTTTAATCATTAAATATCCCTAGTCGTAGTATTATCGAGATTGGACATCGATAATGCGGAATAGACTAGTACTGCACTTGTGCATGTTGTGAGGGCACAACGGCATAGTTCTCATATATTTAAGTATTGGATACTTATGCAAGTGCGGTAGGAGGTTGTGTTTTACCGATGGTACGGAAAACAGCTTCGCTCTGGATAGACCCCGCGGAGTCCCATTGGTAGTATGTCTGCGTGTCTATGGGAGTCCGCTTCAGGGTAGGTGCATATGATCTTAACCTGAGATTTGCATCGCAAGTACTTACGACAATCGGTAAAATTTAGGTTTGGTGTCGGGCTTTAACGAGTTCGTGTATACCTCTTCTGGGTTTATCGAGAATCGTAGTGTATTGGGTGTGATGTCAAGATGGAAGTATCACTT
>SKCR01013957.1:0-105350 GCA_019454045.1 Zanthoxylum bungeanum
CCATATTTGGAATTACATGAGTATAATAATAATTGAATTATGAAAATCATAATTCTTTGTAACATGTTAATTTAGTTTATATCATAGCTTACCTAAAGAAATATCCTTAAAATAATCTTTGAAGGTGAATGTTTGAGGAAATATCGATGTATATTCCTGTACAATGAAATATTGATACAAGAAGGCTATTGGTTGGACTATAACAGACATTCGAGGCATTAGTCCATCATTTTGCATGCATAAGATCCTAATGAACGATGAGTACAAATCCACAGTAGAGCATCAACGGAGACTCAATCCAATCATGAAGGAGGTTGTGAAGAAAGAAATCATCAAATGGTTGGATACTTGCATCATTTACCCCATCTCAGACAGTAGTTGGGTGAGTCTTATGCATTGTGTGCCAAAGAAATGAGGAATCACTGTTGTCACCAATGAAAAGAATGAGCTAATTCCTACAAGAACGGTGACTGGATGGAGAGTATGCATGGACTACCGAAAGCTGAACAAAGCCACGAGAAAGGACCATTTTCCGCTGCCATTAATTGATCAGATGTTGGACAGACTGGCAGGACATGAGTTCTATTGCTTTCTGGACGGATATTCAGGGTACAATCAGATTTCCATCGCCCCAGAAGATCAGGAGAAAACCACATTTACATGTCCCTATGGTACTTTTGCTTTCCGCAGGATGCCATTTGGATTATGTAATGCTCCTGCCACATTTCAGCATTGCATGATGGCTATCTTCTCAGACATGCTGGAGCAAAGCATGGAGGTGTTCATGGATGATTTCTCTGTGTTTGGAGACTCTTTTGACCATGGCTTGCAAAATCTGGAACATGTGTTACAAAGGTGCGAAGAAACAAACCTGGTACTCAACTGAGAGAAATGCCATTTCGTGTTGCAGGAAGACATTGTTCTTGGACACCAGATCTCACAAAAGGGAATCGAGGTAGACAAAGTAAAGATCGAGATAATTGAGAAACTACCTCCACTAACATCAGTCAAATGGATTCGGAGCTTTCTCGGACATGCTGGCTTTTACAGGAGATTTATCAAAGACTTTTCCAAGATTGCAAAACCTCTTTGCAATCTTCTGGAGAAGGATGTACCTTTCAACTTCACCAAAGAATGCCAGGAAGCTTTTGAAATCTTAAAACAGAAACCGATTTCTGCCCCCATCATTGTAGCACCAGATTGGACCCTTCCATTTGAGGTGATGTGAGATGCTAGTGATTTTGCTGTAGGTGTAGTTTTGGGACAACATAAAGCAAAGATTTTCCATACCATTTACTACTCCAGCAGAACTCTGAATGAAGCTCAACTCAACTACACAACCACAGAAAAGGAGTTGCTTGCAGTTGTATTCGCTTTTGACAAATTTCGTTCCTATCCGCTGGGTCCCAAAGTGGTGGTCTACACAGATCATTCAGCAATCAAATATCTGATCACGAAGAAAGATGCCAAACCCAGATTGATCCGTTGGATACTTCTTCTGCAAGAATTCGATGTGGAGATTCGAGATAGGAAAGGGACATAAAACCAAGTGGCAGATCATTTATTGAGGCTCGAGAATGAAGAAATAGCTGGCAAAGAACTATCAATCAAAGAAACTTTTCCAGATGAGCAGATGTTTGCCATAAAATAGCAGGAAGTCCCTTAGTATGCTGACTATGTCAACTACATTGTGTCAGGAAAATGGCCGTTGGAATGGATAACTCAGCAACAGAAGAAATTCTTCAAAGATGTCAAACACTATGTTTGGGATGAACCGTACATATTTAAACGATGTGCTGATCAATTATTGAGACGGTGTGTTCCACAGGAAGAAGTCAACAGTGTTTTGCAGCACTGTCATCCATCACCATATGGCGGACACTTCAGCGGGAATAAAATTACAGCAAAAGTCATACAATTAGGTTTTTTCTGACCCACTCTTTTTAAAGATGCTTATCTTTTTGCTCTTCAATGTGACAGGTGCCAGAGAATGGGGAATATTTCCAAGAGAAATGAATGACCGCTGCAAAATATTTTGGAGGTGGAGATATTCGATGTGTGGGGCATTGATTTCATGAGACCATTTATTCCATCATTCGGAAACTTGTACATTTTAGTTGCTGTAAACTACGTCTCTAAATGGGTCGAAGAAATTGCACTGCCATCCAATGATTTGAAAGTGGTGATCAAATTCCTGAAAAAGAATATTTTCACTCGGTTCGAAATACCTCGTGCAATTATCAGAGATGGTGGCACACATTTATGCAACAGATACTTTGATGCACTTTTATCCAAATACGGAGTCACTCACAAGGTTGTCACAACTTATCATCCACAGTCAAATGGACAGGTTGAAGTTTCAAACAGGGAGATTAAAAGAATCTTGAAAAGAACCGTTGGATCCACAAGGAGTGACTGGTCTACAAAACTAGATGACGCATTATGGGCATACCGGACAGCTTACAAGACACCCATTGGTATGTCCCCATATCGATTGGTGTTTGGGAAAGCGTGCCATTTTCCAGTTGAGCTTGAACACAAGGCATACTGAGCACTGAAGAAGTTGAATCTTGATCCACAAGCTGTATGAGAGAAAAAACTTCATCAACTCAATGAATTGGAGGAATTTCATCTACAGGCTTATGAGAATGCCAGATTGTACAAGGAAAAGACCAAGAAATGTCATGATCGAAAAATATTGCACAGACAGTTGGAACCAATGCAGCAGATGTTGTTGTACAACTCGAGATTGAAACTTTTCCCTGGGAAGTTGAACAAATGGGTGTTTGTTACAAATGTGCAAGATGGAATTGCAATATTCGTTGTCGTTCTTTAGGAATGGTGTTTGATAATCGCGAAGACAAAATTAAATTCATCAGGGATGGCTTGAGTCAGAAGTCTATAGATGATATATCTTTGACTCTTGAGACGCATCCCAGTGAATATGTTCATATGGCTATTCGTAAATTACACACACAATTTCTAAGAGAAAAATAACAGTTAAGTCTTGGAAATCTGACTAAAAATACCCTATTTGCCAATTTATAAGAAAATTGGATGGGAAGCTTGTCCCTGACGCATAGACGTCAATCAAGCCGCTACTTTTCTTGTACATATTATATCTCTTTGTCTTTTCCTAATAATTGTGATTTGTTTTGTTGTTTTCTTTTATTTTCTCCTACAGAATCCAGACCTTTTTGACTATCACGATTTATTTTACTGTTTAACTAATAATTGTCATTTATCAGGTACTAGTGCTATTATTTTTACTCACCCTTTTCATGTGTTATAAATTCAACTCATCATTGCACTTTTGAAGACATCCAGAGTAAAACATGGAAGCTACTTGTAGGCACTGTATTTTTGCATATAAGTCCTGATGATGAGTCTCCTATGGAGACACTACCTCTTTAGTTGTGAAAGCCGCGGGAAACGGACGTTGGAAGGGTAAAGTTGGAAAATAGAATTTTTTTTGGATTTAATTCAGTTGTTTGGCTTCGGTTGCTCGTTGGATCTCTGTTTCAAAGCTTATCCTCGGCCCAAAATCCCATAAACCATTTACCAAACCATAAACCAAACCTAAACACCCAAGCCTACCCAAAGAACCAAATCCCATGCCCATGAAGCCATATTCACGCCCATCACCCCTTTTATTAGGAAGATGCACATTTAACACATGCTTAAATCAAGTCAAATCCCTTCCTAATTAAAAGAAATCTCATGGATCCCTTTCCTAATCAAATCCAATCATTATCCTAAATTAGGGAGATCTTTTCCTTATGAGATACCAATTAGAAGATGTCACTATCATTAGGAGATTCTTTCATATTCAAATAAGGAAAGTCACCACTCCTTTGCCTATAAAAAGAGGCATTCACCACCCTTCTCTACCCTAGCTGATTCACACAAGAGACACACAATATTCACAAGAGACACACGCCCAAGACCTCTCAAAGCACCCTCATTGTCGCATACTCAAAGTCAAAAACCCTTGCATTGCCGCACCACCATCTACTTCATTCTATTGCCGCACAAGCCACATATCCATCCACCAAAACTGTCGTATTTAACCTTCTTCACATCCCCAAATACACCCCAAAACAGACTCTGAAACAGCCCCAAAACCCCCTTAAAGTCACGCCCAAACAGCCCCTGTATTGTCCCCCACTGCACGCCCCAAATAACACACTGTACTGTCTCGCTCACTGCCAAAAATAAGCCCACTGAACTGCCCAGTTTTCACGCTAATCTGACCCTTAAAACAGTCCAGAAAACACCCTGAAATTGCACCAAAAAACTACACAAAACTCCCATCAAAACCGCCTAAAAACAACAGCCCTTTGCCCTCCAAAAAACGCCCAAAATAGTCTCTTAAACAACCAAAATAGTAGCCTTAAAACAGCAGCAAAACAGTAGCGAAACAGAGTAAAAACAGCAGCCCGAACAGAAAAACAGTGAGGGAAGACGTTGAGTTAGTGAACCGAAAGAGTTGCGGATCATCCACTCTTCCAACAGACATGTAACGCCCTTTCGTGAGATGACAAAAGAGGTTAGACCTGAGGGCACCTTTTTATTTATTATCTTTCATTTATTCTGTTTGTTTTAAAAATATTATCGCATGAGAGTCGTTTGAGGCATGATGTGAATGTTGGATGAGCGGAATATGTGTTCCCTTTTGTGGTATATCGGATGGAAACTCAGACGTAAATTCTGTAGTCGATTCCGAATGGACGGTATTACGGTTTGCACTCGGGATACAATACCACGTACCGCTTGAGAGACACGTATTTCGTTTAATCCAAACTTGTATTTGAGCATGATGTAGTTAGAAGATTATTTATTATTTGAGCATGATTTAGCCTAGTTTATTATTTATTTTCAAGCGTGATTATGTTATTTATTTACGCATGATTTAGTACTTTGATTTTGCATTAGGAATTTAGTTTATGTTTTATTTAAGTAATTATATATTTGTTCTTTGCATTGGATGATTCAACATGCTCGTTGCGTGATGTTATATGCTTGCCGTTATAATGACTTATTTTTAAAGCATGCGAACTTAGTCATAAGATTTATTTTGATGAATGCATATTAGATCTAAGTTATTCTTGAGCATATATGTTGCGTAGATTCAGTTATTTTATTGCACAAATCATATCGTTATAAGTGGCATAAGTAAGGGACCATTCCGAACCCAACAGTTTGAGGTCTTCCCTTGCGAGGGGTTAGTGCGGCCTTAAACTATTTTCCTGGTTCACATCGGGTGGCGACTCCATGTTATTTCTCCGGTTTAGTTCCTCCGCGAGCTATTCCGTACTCCCAACTAGGCCGCGAGCCTAGAACAAGTGTCGTCAAGTTCTGTGTCCTACAGTCTGGCGACTCCACTGGGGACAGAGAATTGGCCCCGAAATAATATCTTGTGATGATTATGATTTGTGCTTTAGTTGACCGTGTCTATAGTGGGTTGATGGGGTTTGATCAAAGGCATTCTTAAGGCTAGGTGATGATTTGGTGTCTTCCTTCACTCACTACCTTTCTATAAGGAAAAGCTGTGAAGGCACCTAGATAATCATTCATTTGTAGCTTGCTGTGATGGACTAATTTGGAGGACTCGTTGTTTATTCCTGACACCAAGCGATAAGAGCCTAAGGGGCTTGGGTACTTAAGAGAGCCTCGCTCCACCCTCCCTCTGGGGAATCTACAATGGGAAATCCATTTGACAGTCAGTCACACACCATAACTCGTTGGCACGTACCGTAAGGTATAAAAAATGTGAACTCACTTGGTCACTTGAACCCTTGAGTGGGGAGTCCTAGTTGTGGGTAATCCTTCGTCAAACGAGAGCCTTTGTCCGCACTCTTATAAGCCCACATGAGAACCTTAGTCGTAAAGAACTAGTAGAAATGACTTATTCCATGTTTAATGTGTGGGCCTCTTATCATTTGAAATCGTTTAGTCATGTTATCGCAAAGTGTAAACCTGTTGGGCCTTTTCAACTGGGACAAGTTTGCACCGTGCAATAATGTGATTGAATACTTTATAATGATAATGGGAAAATTAGTATAAAATTTTATGAGTTTATATATTACATGCATTGCACGCATATGCACTGACACCTGATCTTAAAAGAGAGACACCATAGATTCCCGTTGGGTTAGGGAAGAAGGGAGACTAATTAAGAGACCATCAGTGAACATGAGTGAATCCGTCAACGAGGGGTCTTGTATGGACCAGATTGAAGCTAATCTCGCCAAAATGACTGAACAACTGCAAGCTCTGACTACTGCCATGTCTAATATGGCTGTGTCCCGCGCTGCGGGAGGATATAGAAACGAGAGGCGCGAGGGCCCTCTGAGTGGTTTGAATGATGATGCTCCGGTATTTGATGATGATATGACCGAATACTCGGCTGGGAGAACAGTCGGGTCTCAGACTGAGATACATAAGCTCCGTGATCAAATGAAGTCGGTTACTCACAAACTGAAGGGGAAACATGAGGATCTATTGGATTATGATGCGATGAACTTTGAGGAACAACTGCCAGCTCACTTTAAAATGCCCGATATTGCCAAGTTTAATGGAAATGGGGACCCGAGGGTCCATCTGCGGTAATATGTCTCGGTGATGAGTTCGGCGGGCCTATCACAGCGCCAAGTCCAAAAGATGTTTGGGATGTCACTCGAAGGGGCGCCTGTAGTTTGGTATCACAGCCTGGAGAAGAAGATCAATGAAGATTGGAGAGAATTGGCTGATGCTTTTCTGAAGCAATATGTTACCAACTTAGAGTTCGACTTGTCGCTCCACAACTTGGAGAATACTAAGCAAAAGCCAGATGAGAGTTTTAAAGACTATGTAGACCGCTGGAGAGGTCAACTTCTGAAGATGTAGATTAGGCTCTCGGAAAAGGACCAAATAAAGATGATTATGAAGGGTACTAAACCCTCGATCTATGGTAAGTTGCGGAGGATGACCTCCATGATTGCGGACTTTCGACAGCCGAGGGAAACCGTCATGGACATTGAGGAGGAGGAAGCCAAGAACATAAAGTTTTACGGCCAGAATATAAGGAATTTTGGGGGACACTCAGAGACCAAGCCCGCTACTACCGAGATTGATGCCATTAAGAACCGACGCTTTTCCAACTTGGGTAGGCCCTTGTCCAAAGTATTTGAGAAATTGACAAGACAAGGACTCTTGAAACCCTTGGAGCCCAGACCATTACCCAATCATCCACCACCAAACCTTAACATGAACCGTTATTGTCACTTCCACCAAAACTCGGCCATGACACCGATAACTGCACACACCTCCGGCATGAAATCCAGGACCTCATTGATACTCACAAAATACCCGACCCTGAGAAAGAACAGCCAAACACATACTATAACCCCTTGCCTAACTACCACTCTGTTCCACCACCCACCTATATGATCAACTCTCTGCCTTAACCTGATCAGCCAGAACGCTGATGATGATGAAGTCAATGCTGCAGATGATGAAGTTGTTCCTCCTAGTTTATTTGATCATGCATTTTTAATAAAGACATTGATTCTGTCTATTTGTTTGAACCTTTTAATGATAATAAAGACATTCATTTCGCTTACTTGCCTGAATATTCCTTTCAACCTGCGCGACATGAGTATGTTTGACAAAAGCATTCAACCTTGGTACTTTGATACTCAGCAATTTTTAGAAATACAGGGAATCCTCGGAAGAAGCAAACAGAAAAGATAAGATAGTCATTTAGAAATTGGGAAATGGGGGCAGTGAGACTGTCAGACTTGGAAGAAAACGAGTTCACCGAGCCAATCAATGTGGATAGATTGCAGTAGTACTTTGCCTGAGGAAGAGAATACCGAGCAGTCACCCAAGGAATTAGCAAAAGACCTAACCCGACGGGATAGAAGACTCATGCATGCATGCATACACGTAACATATTTTGCATTCCTTTTTGTGTTTGTTTTGTTTTGTATTCACAGGTTCTTAAAAAGAAAAAGAGAAAGTGGCAAAGACAAGCCGATCAGAAACAGCAAAAGCACAGTATCAGATTCAGGTTGAGGCCCATATTGGTTTTAGTTTCGGAAGGAATCCCAGGGTTGAGGCCCATACTGGTGTTAGTTTCGGGAAAGAATCTCAAGGTTGAGGCCCATGTTAATGTGAGTTTCAGGTATGGAGCTCAGGGGGCGAAGCCCACATTATCAACGGTGGAAAGAAAGAATTTTGTGGAGTGAGTGAGTGAAAAAAAGAAGAAGAAGAGAGAAGAGTCTTTGATAGTTAGACATAATCAAGTGATGATATTGTTTACTGTGGGGAGAAGCCTTAGAAACAATAAGTGTGAGATGTGCTCTCGTCTGGTATTCTGAATAGATTGATCTCAGTTGGACTCGCGAGCACTTGATTACGGGATCTCAACAGTGGAAACCTGAGTGGTTGGCAAGATGACTAGTCGAAGGGATGATGGATTGGTGAATGACCGTTTGCCTGGATGTCCACCCTGGTTTACTTACGCTACGATATATGATATGGTTGGAAATAAAGAAAGAGTCTTTGCGATGAAAAAATAGAAAAAAAATAGACCACCTATAACCGATAAGCGTGAAGCTACCCATGGGCGAGTATTAGGACCACCATGAGGAGAAATGCTACCTTAAAGGGTAGGTGTGTAAAAAAAAAAAAAAAGAAAAAGAAAGAATAAAAGGAATGAAAAGAATAGAAAGAAAGAGACAAGAGAAAAAAAGAAGAAGACCATATCATGTTGAGTATGACGAAGTAATCACAGAGTGTGATTAAGACATCTAGGTTGGTTAGACCAACTGATCCGAATCTCCGAGATGAAGTCATCAAGTTGGCTAACTTGAGGATTAAACTGCGAAAGAGCCTTGACACACACACACACACACACACACACACACACTAGGAGTCTAGTTCAGATCACTCATTCAGACGATCGGAGTTGAGCGTATCAAGCACTTTGAAGGTTCTCTGGTTTCGACGCGAAGCATTCGTTGAGGATAAAAATATGTCTGGCTATCAGGATCATCTCATGAGAGACAGAACGGTATATCATCAGTATTAGATTTGGGGATGAGTCCCAGGATTGAGGCCCACATCATTATCAGCATCAGTTTTCCGAGTATGGCACTCTGGGGGTGAGGCCCACATTGTTACCAGTATCAACTTTGCCGGGTACGGCACTCCGGGTATGGAGACATTAAATCAATTTTGCCAGGTACGGCACTCCGGGTATGGAGACTTTATCGCGACACTCTAGGTATGGAGACGCAACAGCGACGCCTCAGGTATGGGGTTTAGCACGCCAGGTACGACATGAAGACTATCGTGGACTGCCGTGGAGTATGTGGACTACCGTGGACTACCGTGAAGTATGTGGACTATGTGGACTACTGTGGACTACCGTGGACTATATGAACTATGTGGACTACTGTGGAGTATGTGGACTATGTGGACTACCGTGGACTACCGTAGAGTATGTGGACTACCGTGGAGTATGTGGACTACCGTGGAGTATGTGGACTACCGTGGATTACCGTGGAGTATATAGAGTATGCGGACTACCGTGGACTACCGTAGAGTATGTGGAGTATGTGGACTACCATGGAATATCGTGGATTATGTGGACTATATGGACTACAATGGAATACCATGGAGTATGTGGACTATGTGGACTACCGTGGAGTATGTGGACTATCGTGGACTATCGTGGATTATATGGACTATGTGGAATACCGTGGAGTATGTGGACTACCGTGGAGTATGTGGACTATCGTGGAGTATGAAGACTATCGTGGACTACCGTGGACTATCGTGGAGTATGTGGACTACCGTGGATTATATGGACTACCATGGACTACTGTGGAGTATGTGGAGTATGTGGACTACCGTGGAGTATGAGTAGTATGTGGACTACCGTGGAGTATGTGGAGTATGTGGACTACCGTGGATTATGTGGACTATGTGGACTACCTTGGACTACCGTTGATTATCGTAGACTATTATGGACTACCGCGACACCCTAGGTACGAGGTTTAGCATGCCAGGAATGGCACATCATCAAATCGGCTCGGAACAACAGGCAAGTCAAGTGGCAGCTGGCGAGCCAGGTAAGTGAAAATACATTGCACGTACTTTGATAGGATTGTCATTGTCACACACTGCACAAGTCCCATCAAAGTGGGGGCGACTTGTAGGCACTGCATTTTTGCATATAAGTCCCGATGATGAGTCTCGTATGGAGACACTACCTCTTTAGTTGTAAAGCCGCGAAAAAAGGACGTTGGAAGGGTAAAGTTGGAAAATGGAATTTTTGTTCGATTTAATTCAGTTGTTTGGCTTTGGTTGCTCGTTGGATCTCTGTTTCAAAGCTTATCCTCGGCCCAAAACCCCATAAACCACTTACCAAACCATAAACCAAACCTAACACCCAAGCCTACCCAAAGAACCAAATCCCACACCCATGAAGCCATATTCACGCCCATCACCCATTTTATTAGGAAGATGCACATTTAACACATGCTTAAATCAAGTCAAATCCTTTCCTAATTAAAAGAAATCTCATGGATCCCTTTCCTAATCAAAGCCAATCATTATCCTAAATTAGGGAGATCTTTTCCTTATGAGATACCAATTAGAAGATGTCACCATCATTAGGAGATTCTTTCCTATTCAAATAAGGAAAGTCACCACTCATTTGCCTATAAAAAGAGGCCTTCACCACCATTCTCTACCCTAGCTGATTCACACAAGATACGCACAATATTCACAAGAGACACACGCCCAAGACCTCTCAAAGCACCCCCATTGCCGCACCACCCTCTACTTCATTCTATTGTCGCACAAGCCACATATCCATCCACCAAAATGCCGCATTTAACATTCTTCATAGCCCCAAATACACACCAAAACCGACCCTGAAACAGCACCCAAAACCCCTCAAAGTCACGCCCAAACAGCCCCTGCATTGTCCCCCACTGCACGCCCCAAATAGCCCACTGCACTGTCTCACTCACTGCCGAAAATAAGCCCACTGAACTGCCCAGTTTTCACGCTAATCTGACCCTTAAAACAGTCCAGAAAACACCCTGAAATTGCACCCAAAAAATGCACAAAATTCCCCTCAAAACCACTTAAAAAAACAGCCTTTTATCCGTCCAAAAAACGCCCAAACAGTCACTTAAACAACCAAAATAGTAGCCTAAAAATAGCAGCAAAACGGAGTAAAAACAGTAGCCCGAACAGAAAAACAGCGAGGGAAGACGTTGAGTTAGTGAACCGAAAGAGTTGCGGATCATCCACTCTTCCAACGGACGTGTAACGCCCTTTCGTGAGATAACAAAAGAGGTTAGACCTGAGGGCACATTTTTATTTATTATCTTTCGTTTATTTTGTTTGTTTTAAAAATATTATCACATGAGAGTCGTTTGAGGCATGATGTGAATGTTGGATGAGCGGAATATGTGTTCCCTTTTATGGTATATCGGATGGAAACTCGGACGTAAATTTCGTAGCCGATTCCGAATGGACAGTATTGCAGTTTGCACTTGGGATACAATGCCACGTACCGCTTGAGAGACACGTATTTCGTTTAATCCAAACTTGTATTTGAGCATGATGTAGTTAGAAGATTATTTATTATTTGAGCATGATTTAGCCTAGTTTATTATTTATTTTCAAGCATGATTATGTTATTTATTTACGCATGATTTAGTACTTTGATTTTGCATTAGGAATTTAGTTTATGTTTTATTTAAGTAATTATATATTTGTTCTTTGCATTGGATGATTCAACATGCTCGTTGCATGATGTTATATGCTTGCCGTTATAATGACTTATTTTTAAAGCATGCGAACTTAGTCATAGGATTTATTTTGATGAATGCATATTAGATCTAAGTTATTCTTGAGCATATATGTTGTGTAGATTCGATTATTTTATTGCACAAATCATATCGTTATAAGTGGCATAAGTAAGGGACCATTCCGAACCCAACAGTTTGAGGTCTTCCCTTGCGAGGGGTGAGTGCGGCCTTAAACTATTTTCTTGGTTCACACCGGGTGGCGACTCCATGTTATTTCTCTGGTTTAGTTCCTCCGCGAGCTATTCCGTACTTCCAACTAGGCCACGAGCCTAGAACAAGCGTCGTCAAGTTTTGTGTCCTACACTACTTCAAGAAGACGAGTTGAAAACATATGTGTGTTTTGTGGTACTAGTGTTGGTATTAAACCATAATACATAGTAGCAACACATGATTTGGGTCAAGTTTTAGCTGTAAGGAATATACACTTAGTATATGGCGGTGGCAATCTTGGACTTATGGGGATCGTTTCAAAGGCTGTACAAGAAAGAGGCAGTCAAGTATTGGGAATCATTCCAAAACCCTTGGCAGAGGCAAATCTTATTGGACCATCAAACAGAGAAGAACTAATTATACCGGGTATGTCTGAAAGACTGGTAGAAATGATTAACCGTGCTGATGCTTTTATTGCTTTGCCAGGTGGCTTGGGCACAATGGAGGAAATTTTTACAGTGTTATCTTGGGCAAACTTGAACATACACCAGAAACCGCTTGGACTGTACAACATCGAAGGGTTCTATGATTTTCTTTGTGTATTTCTTTATGATGCCCGGAGAAATGGGTTCGTGACAAAACCTATGAAAGAACTCCTCTTTACTGCCACAACTGCTCCGGATATAATTGACCAACTCTTAGCCTTTGAATCAAAAATTGACCCTATCATTTCAAAGATAAACTGGTCCGAGAATGATCGTGGTAAGAGACGTCGGATTAATCTGGATCTTAACCTTTAATTTTCCTGTAGAATTTCAGCTAACTAGGTACTATCTTCTAAACTCTTCTTTTACTGTTTAAGACATTGGGGACAATGTCTCATTTAGGTTTGGGGGAGGGAATTAGTTGATTAGTATCTTTTTTTTAGTTACTGTGTTGTTTTTAGTCCAAATTTTTTCGAAAAATACAAAAAAATTGAATTTTTTTCAAAAATTACAAAAATATTTTACGTTTTGTGTTTTGACTAAAAATGTGAAATTGGTGAGAGATAACTGTGTAAGGAGTTTCCACTTCTGAGACTTATTTCAACCCATTTTTAAAACAAGTTAATTTTTATTTATTTCCTTTTAAATTATTTAATTGTAAATTCTCCATAAAATTAACTAAAATGGATCTTCATATGCTCGGTTGGTATGTATTATCAACATGCATAGTAACATACGGACATGAGCTGTAATTGAAAAGTTTGTAATATTCAGTACTCTAGTTTAATTGGAGGAAGCATCTCAAAAAGTGATGGAGTAAAAAAAATGAGTCTGAGATCCGAGTTATTAAGTCTGTATGGGTGTTTTAACACCTAGTGCCCTAAAGCCAACTGGTTTGGGAGTCATTGGCCCAAAGCTCGTTACATGGATCAAAGATGTTGCAAATATATATATATATATCTGAAGTCTGAGTAATTAAGTCCGTAGGGGTGTCTTAACACCTGGTGCCCTAAAGCCAACTGGTTTGGGAGCCACCGGCCCAAAGCTCGTTACATAGACTCCTTACTCAAGCCATCCCTAATGAATTTAATTTTGTCTGTACGATTATCAGACACCATTCCTAAAGAAAGACAATGAATATTGCAATTCCATCTTGCACATTTTTAACAAACACCTGTTTGTTTAGCTCTACGTTTCTTTGCATATGTGCTTCTTCCAAAACCAGGCAAATAAGAAGTATAAGAATCAGAATACTCACCTGCTAATCGGACCCGTGCTTCGATTACCCAACGAATGTCATTAGGAATACCATAGATCATCAGTAGTCTCATCCGTTCCAAGCGTGCTTTGTAAACTTTCATCAGAAATTTTTGAGGAAGAGAAGAAAATTGCTTGTGAAGATTTGCGAGAAATTCTTCCATCCTAAAATGACTTAATCTACAAAAACTAAACACACCAAATGAAATCACACCAAATCACAATATATGCAAAGATTGCATGGGTTGCCTCCCTGCTAGCGCTAATTTTAACGTTGTCAGCTAGACGTGACTGCCCGAACATTATGTTGGATCTGAAAGTGTGACATTTTCTTTTTGTCGTTCAATTTATTCTCCCCAATAGTGTTTGACACGCTGACTGTTAACTTTGAATGTTTTGTTGGTATTGGGATCCAGTAACTCAACAGCTCCATATGATAAAACCTGAGTAATCACAAATGGACCTGACCACCTTGATTTCAACTTCCCAGGGAAAATTTTCAATCTCGAGTTGTACAACAACATCTGCTGCCTTGGTTCCAACTGTCTGTGCACTATTTTTTGATCATGCCATTTCTTGGTATTTCCTTGTACAATCTGGCATTCTCATAAGCCTGTAGATGAAATTCCTCCAATTCATTGAGTTGGTGAAGTCTTTTCTCTCCTACAGCTTGTGGATCAAGATTCAACTTCTCTAGTGCCCAGTATGCCTTGTGTTCAAGCTCAACTGGCAAATGGCACGCTTTCCCAAACACCAATCGATATGGGGACATACCAATGGGTGTCTTGTAAGCTGTCCGGTATGCCCATAATGTTGGACAGTTATGACCCATAGCGTCACTATTTGTAAAAGACATTGTAGTTTTTGTACAAATTAACTATGTGACAATGAAATTGACTTTTATCATTTTGTAATTTATTTACTTGGATATATAAATGGTAAAACTCCTTATGATTAGTTCCGGATTGATAAGATATGAGACAGTATCAATCTATAACGGTTTAATCATTAAACATCCCTAGTCGTAGTATTATCGAGAATGGACATCGATAATGCGGAATAGACTAGTATTGCACTTGTGCGTGTTATGGAAGCATAACAACATAGTTCTCATATATTTAAGTATTGGATACTTATGCAAGTGTGATAGGAGGTTGTGTTTTACCGATGGTACGAAAAACAACTTCGCTCTAGATAGACCCCACAGAGATCCCATTGGTAGTATGACTATGTGTCTATGGGAATCCGCATCAGGGTAGGTGTATTTGGTCTTAACCTGAGACTTGCATCGCTAGTACTTGTGACAATCGATACGCTTCGGTTTTGGTTGTCCAGGACTTTAACAGGTTCTGTGTACGCCTCTTCTGGATTTATTGAGAATCGTAGTGTATTGGGTGTGATGTCATGACGGAAGTATCACTTCAGTCATATGGAGATGATGATCACGCATGGATACATAACTCATTCTCTATTGTGTTGCAACCATCGGGATAATATGACAAGGTCATGATTATCCAATTAAAAGAGACTAGCTGCTAGATATCCGATATATGCTTCGTACGAGGCAGATACTATTCCAGCCCCAGGCCTTGCATGTGACATCCGATACTGGATCGCTATACACGATACTACGTATACTACGCCTGACAAAGATCATATATTCCATTAAGAATATTTATGGAGAATTGGGTAGGCACGGTGCTTTGCTAGAAACTAACCATGTCTCGTAAATCGGTAAAAATGTAGTACGAGGTATGTACATGTTCGGATAGTCCGACGACCGGATTTACTGCCAACATATCCAGGGATCTCTTGGGTCGCTTCCCGAAGATTCACCGATGACGTATGATTCGAACTTAATTAATATGGGATTAATTACAGAGAGATTTTATCTGGGATAAAATACTATTTGAAGAGAGAGAAACGATTAATTCGGAATTAATCGATAAAATAATAATATATTCGATATATTAAACGAAATTAGATTTCGACGCGGAATTAAAATTAGATTTTAATTCGGGCAAATGAGTTAATTTAGAATTAATTCGTTAGCGATGTGAATAGTAATTTTGCTAGGCATAATTATTTAATTAAATTTGATTTAATTACGTCGAAACGGAAAATACGTTAATTCGGAATTAACGAACTTGAGTCCGGAATATGTTTGCGGGCCCACTCCGATTTTGAATTAAAGTGGGGCCCACGAGTCACATCGCTTGTCACATCACCTGTCACTTTAGTGATGGATGTCAAGTCATTTTTTGGTGATTGACATGCAGTCACTATTCAAGATGGAGGTGGTTGTGTGCCTTTAATGCATTTTTTGGCTCCAAAATTTGGTTTGACTTTTTGGAAAGGATATACCAAATTTTGTAAAAGTTTTTGCATTATTGTTTTTAGAAAAACAAATATCAAAACATTGAAAACTCTCTCTCTCTCCCAACTCTCACAAAACCGTGAGCTCCAAAGAAGGAAAAAAGAATTGTTTTTCTTCCAATCTTGCTAGCACATTCAAGAATCAATACAAGGTGATAGGGAAACCTACCTTAGAGGTTGGAATCCATTGAAAGGCTTGGAGCTTATTCATCTTCTTCAAGGACCTCCTTGGCCGTGAGCTTCAAAGAACACTTAGAATCCATTTTCTTCTTCAACACATCTCAAATCCGTTCAATGCAAGTGTGTTTCCGCCTCACTTCATTTTGTATTCATTCTTTTCATTGTTCAAATATGATCTTGGGACTATTGTAGGACACAGAAAGTTAGACGACGTTGTTCTGGGCTCGCGGCCCGGTTGGGAGTACGGAGTAGCCCGTGGGGGACTAAATCGGAGAAATAACATGAAGTCGCCACCCGGTGTGAACCGGGAAAATGATTTAAGGCCGCACTCACCCCTCGCAAGGGAAGACCTCAAACAGTTGGGTTCGAAGTGGTCCCTTACTTATGCCACTTGTAATGAAATGATTTGTGCAATAATTTAATCGAATCTAGCAACATATATTCCCAAGGGTGTTCTATCTCTAAGTTCACATGCATAGGTCAAAAGCTCATCTAAGTTCACATGTAACACGTTTTCATATTTGCATACAACCTATTTGCATATAATCTATGTCCGAATTTGCATGCATAAAGATAAATTGAAATACGCAAGCATACAATTTCATAAGCATATTACATTCATGGACACAGAAACACAAACAAATGGTAGTTGCACGATCATGCGTAATAAAGAGAAACAATTAGGTATATAATGCAAAGAGATAACTGTTGGAGTTTCTAGGTCCATAGGATCGAATACAAGCCATGAAACATGTGCGAATACGAATCGAGAAAGTTGCGGAATACTTACATCGATCGGTTGAGCGACGCAGAGGCCACGAAAACAAAGTATCTACCCACTGTTTTCATGCCAACTGCAGTAGTCCAAGCTCACTGGTTTGCGCCATTGGAGGTCCTCGAACAAGCTCCAAGCTTCGTCGAATGATTCCCGGCTCATGGGTGGACTTCCCTATCACCTTCGCATGTCTAGTAAGTGTGCTAGCACTTGTGATTTTGCCACAAAATCCCACTTGCTTCCCCTCCACTGCTCGGCATTTCCTAGAAAATGCAGTGAAGAATTTCAGCCCATTTGGGCGTGAGATGTAGAGAGAAAAGAGAGAAGAGAGAGATGAATGTTAAGTTAAAAATGGTAAATGATTTTCCAAAAATCATATACACAAATTTTCCCTCCAAAACCAAGCCATAAAATGCTTTCCATCTACTCAAATCAAGTCACATATACTTCCATCAATCAGTGAATAGTGACTGGCGTCAATCACTCAAAGTGAAAGACATCCATCACTTGATTGACGAATGATGTGACGCTAGTTGCGACTAGCGATTTGACGCTTGATTTAACTTGCGTGTCGCACTCGAATTCAAAATGTGAATGCGCTCGCAAATAATCTCGGGCTCGGGTTCGCTAATTCTAAATTAACGAATTTTCCATTGCTTCGTAATTAAATCTAATTTAATTAAATAATCATGCCAAGCATAATTACTATTCACGTCGCTAACGAATTAATTCTAAATTAATTCGTTCGCCTGAATTAAAATCTAATTTTAATTCCGCGTCGAAATCTAATTTCGTTTAATATATCAAATATATTAATTCATCGATTAATTCCAAATTAATCGTTCTCTCACTTTAAATGATATTTTATCCCAGATAAAATATCTCTGCAATTAATCCCAAATTAATTTTCTCTCTCATCTTATTAATCCCAGATTAATTAAAAGTGCGAGTCATATGTCATCGGTGAATCTTTGGGAAGCGACCCATGAGATCCCCGGATATGTTGGCAGTCAAATCGGTCGTCGGACCATCCGAACACGTAAGTACCAAGTACTACGTTTGTACCGATTTACAAGACAAGGTTGGCTTCTAGCAAAACACCATGCCTACCCAATTCTCCGGAAATATCCTTACAGGAATAAGGATCTATATCAAGCGTAGTATACCGTAGTATTGCGTATTTCTGTCCAGTATCAGATGATCACATGCAGGCCTGGGGCTGGTACAGTGTCTGCCCCGTACGAAACATATATCGGATTATTAGCAACTAGTCTCTTTAGAATCGGATAATCATGACCAAGTCATATTATACCGACGGTTGCAACCTTATAAGAGAACCAGTTCTGTATCCCTGCGCGATCATCAACTCCATATGACTGGAGTGACACTTTCATCTTGACATCACACCCAACACACTACGATTCTCGATATACCCAGAATTGGCGTACATAGGAACCAGTTAAAGCCCTGGACGACCTCAACCAAAGTATATTGATTGTCGTATGCATTAGCGGTGCAAGTCTCAGGTTAAGACCAAATACACCTACCCTGATTTCGGACTTCCATAGACACGTAGTCATACTACCAATGGAATTCCGAGGGGGTCTATCCAGAGCGAAGCTGTTTCCCGTACCATCGGTAAAACACAACCTTCTATTACACTTGCATGAGTATCCTATACCCAAACATATGAGAACTATGCCGTTGTGCCCTCACAACGCGCACAAGTGTAATACTAGTCTTTTACGTATTATCGATGTCCAATCTCGATAATACTCTGACTAGGGATATTTAATGATTCTGCCTTCGTGGATTGATACTGTCTCATATCATTCTCAATCCAGGCACTAATCATAAGGACCTCTCATCATTTATACATCTAGGTGATCTAATCACAAATGATAAGAGTGCAATCTCATTTGTCACATAGTTAATTTGTACAACAACACCGTGTTTTGTACAAATAGTGACGCTATGGGTCATAATTGTCCAACAATAACTAGAGAGGAAATTGTTCATCAAAATAAACGTGCCATGGTGCGATTTGAAAGATAAATAATGGATGTGAAAGAAAAGAGATGCGACATATGCCCACATCTATATAGGACTTCAAGTGTGATGAGTGATAAATCTATCACTATTTCCCACTCATTTAACCTTATATTTTGTATAGTTTCTTGAGTTTTGTGAATATTTTGATGTGTTTTGTGTTATTTTGTAGATAAATAAAGTTCCAGGACATTCTGGAGGTGATTTGGAGCAAAACAGTGAAAATTGGTAAAAAGGGCAAAATCGTAATTTTGGGCGCGTCGCGACGCCTAACGTGCGCCAAGTCCTTGCTAACGTGCGCCTGGTCCACGTGTCAGAATCTGAAAAGTTGACTTTGCTAACATGCGCCGTGCCACGTGTCACCACCACAGAAGATCCGCTAACGTGCGCATGCCACGTGTCATCATCTCGAGTTGCCGACAATCACCACCGGCACATCATCATGACGTCATCAATGACGTCATCATAATTATTGAGTTATCATTAACGTGCACCGTGCCACGTGTCACCACCACAGAAGATCCGTTAACGTGCGCATGCCACGTGTCATCATCTCGAGTTGCCGACAATCACCACCGGCACATCATCAAGACGTCACCGCCACATCATCATGACGTCATCAATGACGTCATCATAATTATTGAGTTATGATGAACAGTGCCACGTCATCGAATAAGAATATGAAACCGACAACCCAACGCGTGACATGTGTCACTGTTCCGGCGTCACGACGCCAGATGCCCATCCGCGCCTATAAATTCAGCTTCAGATTTCAGATTTTGTTGTACCATTCTCTCTCATTTATTTGATGTAAATATGGAGTTCTTCTCTCTCTAAGTTTCTTTTAATTTAGTTTTGTAATTTTTAATTACGTTCTGTAATAATAGTAATTTACTTTCTTTATTTTTACAGTTTTTACTATTCACAATGAGGAGGTAACTTCCCCAGCTAGGGTGAAAGGTAATTCTTTTACTGTTGCTATTTAGATTAATCTCCCTTAAATATAATATATTCACTAATTAAAATATTGACTTAAAAAGGATACCGCTATATTGGTCGGTTGGTAATTCATTTTAATCTGGTTTAAACCTGACTAATCAAGGATACCGCCAGATTGGTCGGTTGGTAATTAAATTCCTTTACCGCCTATATGGCAGGTTTATTTTGGTTCCGCCTTAATGGCTGGTTGGACTTAATTTGACTTAATCAGGATACCGCCAGATTGGTCGGTTGGTAATGTTATCACAAGTTTATATATTATATTATGGGAGATATCTAAATTAGTAGTAGTAAAAGTAATTCCTATTACCTTAGCATTTTATTTAATTGTAATTTACTTTTCAGTATTTACTTTACCGCATTTACTTTTTCGCATTTTTATTTTATGGCTTTTACTTTTAACTTTTTACTAGCCTTAGTTATGTGTTGTAACTAAATTAGTTATCTAGGGTTGTGATGAAGTCCAATATCACCGGTTTATAAGGGTTAGATTATAGTTTGGGTAATATAAAGATTTACTTATTGAGTCTTAATCTTAATGCATTTTTATTAACTGGCCACTAATAAAATTGATAAGGTAAACTTAAAATGAACTAGACATAGGGATTTTAGGTTTAAGACCTTAAACTCAATAGCCCACGATCTTCCTTGAGGATAGATAACCCTTTAATAGATTTCCTTACAGGATAGGAATATACTTGTTGGGCGGGGGTAGCCATAATTGGAACTTAATCTTAATGAATCCAGATAATTTGGTTGACATAGACATATGGTTCAATTAGGTTAAACTGGATATTTGTAGTTGACCATCGGAAGAGGCTTTTACATAATTTAGTGTTCCAGGTTAATAAATCAATATTTTACCCAACTATAAGATAACCACTTTATCTTTAAATAATATTGGAATAAATCACAACCATAGATAGTTTTTAATATTGAATTTTCTCAAAATCTCCTTTTGAACAATTTTATTTACTTGTTTTTTATTTTAAATTTAGAATCGTCACCATTTCAAATCAATCAAACAACCTGTTAGATACTAGTAATCATTTTATCTTATAAAATAAATAGATAAGGTTTTAAGTCCTCATGGGATCAATACTTTTTATACTACTTGAACGATACGTGCGCTTGCGTTATACGCGTGTGTAAGCACCGATCAAGTTTTTGGCGCCGTTGTCGGGGACTTATTTATCTTTTACTATTAGTTTAGGGGTTAGATACCTTTACTTGTATCTAATTTCTTTTATTTTTGTTTTCTTGTGTTACAAGTTCTCAGAAACTACATGAGACGAACCAGAAGCTTTGAACTCCGACCGCTTGACCCAGAAATTGAAAGAACCATCAGACAGTTAAGAAGGGAAAGGCGAGAAGGCCAAGAAGCTTTAGTCAACATGGAACCTGAACCTTTGGAGATTGCACCACCAATACCCATTCGAGACAGAACCATTCCGGTGGTAGATGGCCTCATTTCCTGTATTGTACTTCCTCCTTTACCAGCAAATGCGGGTGACATCAAAACTTGCATTCAGATGATTCAGCAGACAGTTCAGTTTTGAGGAAATGCAACTGAAGATCCTAATGCTCACATTAGCAACTTCCTGGAAGTTTGCGGCACTTTCAATTACAACCGTGCATCAGAAGAAGCAATGAGACTGCGGGTTTTTCCATACTCCTTGAAAGACAGAGCAAAAGCATGGCTACATTCATTACCAACTGGTTCCATCATAACTTTGAACACTCTAGCCACCAAATTCCTTGCAAAGTACTTTCCACCAGCCAGAACAGCAAAACTGAGGAATGACATCACATCTTTTGTACAACAAGATTCAGAATCCCTTTACGAAGCTTGGGAAATGTACAAAGATTTGCTCCGGAAGTGTCCTCACCATGAGATTCCAAAATGACTTCAAGTCCAAACTTTCTATAATGGACTTTCTGGACTAATGAGAACCACAATCGATGCTGCTGCTGGAGGAGCTTTGATGGCAAAAGGTGAAGATCAAGCCTGTGACCTAATCGAAGAAATGACTAACAACAATTCCTTATGGCCAACAGAAAGGAGCATAATTCAAAGAATTGCAGGAATTTATGAAGTTGGAGCCAATACAGCAGTCAACACCAAGCTGGATCAGATATGCAAATTCATGGAGACTCTTACCACTGGATCCACAAGTTCACCATATGGAGGAGTACCAGAACCAAACCAATATGAAGAGACGGTGAATTATGTCAACAATTTCAACAGACAGGGGAACAATCCATATTCCAACACCTACAACCCAGGGTGGAGGAATCATCCTAATTTTTCATGGAGCAACAATTCAGGCCAACAAAAGAACTATCCACCACCTGGATTCCAGCAACAGAACAAAGGCCAGGAGCAGACAAATGAACCAGTAATGGCAGAAATGCTAGCTCAATTAAAAAGATATGAAGCTATGATTTAGAGCCAATCAGCTTCCATCAAAACACTGGAGAATCAAATCGGACAACTGGCCAATGCTCAGAGTTACAGACCACCAGGTAATCTTCCCAGCACCACAGAACCCAATCCAAGGAACCGAGGAAGGGGCAATGTCAAGCCATTACTTTGAAAAGCGGTACTGAAATCAACAAAGATGTTGGAATCAAGATGTCCCAAGAAGAAGTTCCAAAAGAATCCGAGAAACAGATGGAGGAAAAAGAAGCAAAGGAAAAAGAATCAAAGGAAAAAGAACAGAACAAGAAAGAAAGAAAGAATCCACATCCATTTTCCTCCAGCGTCTTCAGAAAAACAAACTGGACAAGCAGTTTGCTCGATTCTTGGAGGTTTTCAAAAAGCTGCACATCAACATCCCATTTGCAGAAGCCTTAGAAGAAATGCCCAGTTATGTCAAATTCATGAAAGACATTCTTTCACGAAAACGGAGATTGGGAGACTACGAAACAATAGCATTAACGGAAGAATGCAGCACCATTATTCAGAGGAAACTTCACCCAAAATTGAAAGATCCTGGCAGTTTCACAGTCCCATGCACCATTGGAGAACATTATATCGGTAAGGCTTTATGTGATTTAGGTGCTAGTGTTAACTTGATGCCTTTTTCTATTTACAGGAAACTGCAGATTGGAGAAGCAATGCCTACCTCGGTATCTTTGCAACTTGCTGACCGAACACTCGCATTTCCAAGAGGTGTTGTTGAAGATGTGCTGGTCAAAGTAGATAAACTAATTCTCCCAGTAGATTTCATCATCCTTGACATGGAAAAAGACAAAGAAATACCTATCATTCTTGGGAGACCATTCTTGGCTACAGGTAAAACTGTGATTGATGTGCAAAAAGGAGAACTGACCATGAAAGTGTAGGACCAAGAAGTGACCTTTAATGTTTTCAAAGCCATGAAATTCCCAAGCGATGAAAAGGAAGAAGAAGAATGCTCCAGAGTTGATGTTGTTGATAGTATTATTCAAAATACTGAGCCAAATCCCACAGATACACTTGAAGCTTGCATCACCAACATGACAGACAACGAACTTGATGCTGAAATCTTGGAATGTATCAACTACATTGACAAGCCATTCCGATTCAAAGCAACACCACCAGTTGAAAGCTTAGAACTGCCAAAGAAAGATCGAATCAAGCCTTCGATTGAAGAACCACCGCAGCTGGAACTAAAGTTACTTCCGAGCCATCTCAGGTATGCATTTTTTGGAAACTCTTCTGAATTACCTGATATTATTTCTTCTTCACTAACATTGGAGCAGGAAGAAAAGCTACTGAGAGTGTTACGAGAGCACAAAAGAGCCATTGGCTGGACTATAGCAGACATTCGAGGCATTAGTCCATCATTTTGCATGCATAAGATTCTGATGAACGATGAGTACAAACCCACAGTGGAGCATCAACGGAGACTCAATCCAATCATGAAGGAAGTCGTGAAGAAAGAAATCATCAAATGGTTGGATGCTAGCATCATTTACCCCATCTCAGATAGCACTTGGGTAAGTCCTATGCAGTGTGTACCAAAGAAAGGAGGAATTACTGTGGTCACCAATGAAAAGAATGAGCTAATTCCAACAAGAACGGTGACTGGGGGAGAGTATGCATGGATTACAGGAAGCTGAACAAAGCCACGAGAAAGGACAATTTTCCGCTACCATTCATTGACTAGATGTTAGATAGACTGGCGGGACATGAGTTCTATTGCTTTCTTGACGGATATTCAGGGTACAATCAGATTTCCATTGCCCCAGAAGATCAGGAGAAAACTACTTTTACATGTCCCTATGGTACTTTTGCTTTCCGCAGAATGCCATTTGGATTATGTAATGCCCCCGCCACTTTTCAGCGTTGCATGATGGCCATTTTCTCAGACATGCTGGAGCAGAGTATGGAGGTATTTATGGATGACTTTTCTGTGTTTGGAGATTCTTTTGACCATTGCTTGCAAAATCTGGAACATGTATTACAAAGGTGTGAAGATACAAACCTGGTACTCAATTGGGAGAAATGCCATTTCATGGTACATGAAGGCATTGTTCTTGGACACCGGATCTCATAAAAAGGAATCGAGGTAGACAAAGCAAAGATTGAAACAATTGAAAAACTACCTCCACCAACATCTGTCAAAAGGATTCGGAGCTTTCTCGGACATGCAGGGTTTTACAGGAGATTTATCAAAGACTTTTCCAAGATTGCTAAACCTCTTTGCAATCTTCTGGAAAAGGATGTGCCTTTCAACTTCACCAAAGAATGTCAGGAAGCTTTTGAGATCTTAAAACAGAAGCTGGTCTCTGCCCCCATCATTGTAGCACCAGACTGGACCATTCCATTTGAAGTGATGTGCGATGCTAGTGATGTTGCTGTAGGTGCAGTTTTGGGACAACGTAAAGCAAAGATTTTTCACACCATTTACTACTCCAGCAGAACTTTGAATGAAGCTCAACTCAACTACACAACCACTGAAAAATAATTGCTCGCAGTTGTGTACGCGTTTGACAAATTCCGCTCCTATCTGTTGGGTCCCAAACTGGTGGTCTACACAGATCATTCAGCAATCAAATATCTGATCACGAAGAAAGATGCCAAACCCAGATTGATCCGTTGGATACTTCTTCTGAAAGAATTTGACGTGGAGATTCGAGATAGGAAAGGGACAGAAAGCCAGGTGGCAGATCACTTATCGAGGCTCGAGAATGGAGAAACAGCTGACAATCAAAGAAACTTTTCCAGATGAACAGCTGTTTACCATAAAACAATAGGAAGTCCCTTGGTATGCTGACTATGTCAACTATATTGTGTCAGGAAAATGGCCGTTGGAATGGACAACTCAGCAACGAAAGAAGTTCTTCAAAGAAGTCAAGCACTATGTCTAGGATGAACCGTACCTGTTTAAATGCTGTGCTGATCAATTATTAAGACGTTGTGTTCCACAGAAGGAGGACAACAGTGTTTTGCAACACTGTCATTCATCACCATACGGTGGACAGTTCAGCGGGAACAAAACTGCAGCAAAAGTTCTTCAATCAGGTTTGTTTTGGCCCATACTTTTTAAAGATGCTTATCTTTTGCTTTTCAATGTGACATGTGCCAGAGAACGGGGAATATTTCGAGAAGAAATGAAGGACCATTGCAAAACATTCTGGAAGTGGAGATATTCGATGTATGGGGTATTGATTTCATGGGACCCTTTGTTCCATCATTTGGAAACCTGTACATCCTGGTTGCTGTAGACTACGTCTCCAAATGGGTTGAAGCAATTGCACTGCCATCCAATGATTCAAAAGTGGTGATCAAATTCCTGAAAAGAACATTTTCACTCGGTTCGGAACACCTCGTGCAATCATCAGCGATGGTGGCTCACATTTCTGCAACAAATACTTTAATGCACTCCTATCCAAATATGGAGTTACTCACAAGGTTGCCATAGCTTACCATCCACACTCAAATGGACAAGTTGAGGTTTCAAACAGGGAGATCAAAAGAATCCTAGAAAGAACCGTTGGATCAACAAGGAGGGACTGGTCTACAAAACTAGATGATGCATTATGGGCCAATCGAACAGCTTACAAAACACCCATTGGTATGTCCCCATATCGATTGGTGTTTGGGAAAGCATGCCATCTGCCAGTTGAACTTGAACACAAGGCGTACTGGGCACTGAAGAAGTTGAATCTTGATTCACAAGCTGCATGAGAGAAAAGACTTCACCAACTCAATGAATTGGAGGAATTTCGCCTACAGGCTTATGAGAATGCCAGACTATACAAGGAAAAGACAAAAAAATGGCATGACCGAAAAATAGTGAACAGACAGTTGGAACCAAGGCAGCAGGTGTTGTTGTACAACTCGAGGTTGAAACTTTTCCCTGGAAAGTTGAAATCTAGGTGGTCTGGACCATTTGTGATCACTCAGGTTTTACCATATAGAGCTGTTGAGTTACTGGATCCCAATACCAACAACACATTCAAGGTTAACAGTCAGCGTGTCAAGCACTACTGGGGAGAATCATTTATGCGACAAAAAGAAAGTGTCACACTTTCAGATCCAGCATAAACGTTGGACCAGTCACGTCTAGCTGACGATGATTAAACTTAGCGCTCGCAGGGAGACAACCCATGTAATTTTTGTATATATTGTGATTTGGTGTGATTTAATTTGGTGTGTTTAGTTTTTGCAGATTAAGTCATTTCAAGATGGAAGAAGCTCTCGCAAATCTTCACAAGCAATTTCCTTCTCTCCCTCAAAAATCTTTAATGAAAGTTTACAAAGCTCGCTTGGAACGGATGAGACTACTAACGATCCATGGTGTTGCCAATGACATTTGTTGGGTAATTGAAGCACGAGTCCGATTGGCAGGTGAGTCTTCTGACTCTTTTATTTCACATCTGCCCGGTTTTGGAAGAAGTACCTATGCAAAGAAACGAAGAGCTAAGCAAATGGGTGTTTGTTACAAATGTGCACGTTGGAATTGCAATACTCGTTGTCGTTCTTTAGGAATGGTGTCTGATAATCGCGAAGACAAAATTAAATTCATTAGGGATGGCTTGAGTAAGGAGTCTTTAGATGATATATCTTCGACTCTTGAGACGCATCCCAGTGGATATGTCCACATAGCCTTTCGCAGATTACATACACAATTTCAAAAAGAAAGACAACAGTTAAGTCTTGGGAATCTGACTCAAAAAGACTCTGTTTGCCAATTTATAAGAAAATTGGATGGGAAGCTTGTCCCTGACGCATAGACGTTAATCAAGCTGTAAATTCTTGTACATATTATATCTCTTTGTCTTTTCCTAATAATTGTGATTTGTTTTGTTGTTTTCTTTTATTTTCTCCGAGAGGATCCAGGCCTTTTTGACGCATAGACCATTTTTTTAATTTCCTTTTAAATTATTTAATTTGTGAATTCTCCATAATACTAACTAAAATGGATCTTCATATGCTCCGTTGGTAGGTATTATCAACATACATGGTAACATACGGTCGTAAGCTAAAATTAAAAAGTTTGTAATATTCAGTTCTGTTGTTTAATTGGAGGAAGCATCTCAAAAAGTGATGGAAAAAAAAAACGTTCGAGATCCGAGTTATTAAGTCTGTAAGGGTGTTTTAACACCTAGTGCCCTAAAACCAACTGGTTTGGGAGTCACTGGCCCAAAGCTCACTACTTGGATCAAAGATGCTGCAAAAATATATATATCTGAAGTCTGAGTAATTAAGTCCCTAGGGGTGTCTTAACACCTGGTGCCTTAAAGCCAACTGGTTTGGGAGCCACCGACCCAACACTCGCTACATAGATGAAAGATATTTTATATAAATAAAAAAAAATAGAGAAAAAAATCAAAGAAAAAATCAGAAAAATCAGAAAAATTATTCCATTGCTGCAAAAATGTGTGAATTCTGATAAAATTTTAGGACAAAAATATTACTCTCTTATCAACTGCACTTATGACTATTGTGGGCAAAAATGAGTTGTTTAAATATTTTGTTGGCTGTGTATATGAAGAATGGTAAATATAATCGGAGAATTTACTTATTCAGTAATTTAAAAAGAAAGAAAACAACTAGTAATTTGGAGTAGAAGTTTCACCTGATTAGTCACTAACTTCTTTATTCTCTATTCGCTTGTCTTTTTGTTTTTGTGTGCATTAGTTTCACTACCTTTTACTTTTGTAAAATGTTTGTGGGTATCATTGTTGTAAACCCTCACGAGACTACAACTCGTCCACTAGGGACACCTAAGGGTTTAAAGGCTTGTTGCATACGCTAAATGCAACCGTGTTCCATACGAAAGTGGTTTAGTTAAATTTTATTATGTTATTTTATTCTATGTTTTGCTCGAGGACTAGCAAAATGTTAGGTTTGGGAGTGTGATGAGTGATAAATCTCTCACTATTTCCCACTCATTTAACCTTATATTTTGTATAGTTTCTTGAGTTTTGTGAATATTTTGATGTGTTTTGTGTTATTTTGTAGATAAATAAAGTTCTAGGACATTCTGGAGGTGATTTGGAGCAAAATAGTGAAAATTGGCAAAAAGGACAAAATCATAATTTTGGGCGCGTCGCGACGCCCAAACCCTTGGCGTCGCGACGCCTAACGTGCGCCGAGTCCTTGCTAACGTGCGCTGGTCCACGTGTCAGAATCTGAAAAGTTGACTTTGCTAACGTGCACCGTGCCACGTGTCACCACCACAGAAGATCCGCTAACGTGCGCATGCCACGTGTCATCATCTCGAGTTGCCGACAATCACCACCGCCACATAATCATGACGTCATAAATGACGTCATCACAATTATTGAGTTATCATGAACAGTGCCACGTCATCGGATAAGAATCTGAAACCGACAACCCAACGCGTGACACGTGTCACTGTTCCGGCGTCGCGACGCCAGATGCCCATCCGCGCCTATAAATTCAGCTTCAGATTTCAGATTTTGTTGTACCATTCTCTCTCAATTCTTTGATGTAAATAAGGAGTTCTTCTCTCTCTAAGTTTCTTTTAATTTAGTTTTGTAATTTTTAATTACGTTCTGTAATAATAGTAATTTACTTTCTTTATTTTTACAGTTTTTACTATTCACAATGAGGAGGTAACTTCCCCAGCTAGGGTGAAAGGTAATTCTTTTACTGTTGCTATTTAGATTAATCTCCCTTAAATATAATATATTCACTAATTAAAATATTGACTTAAAAAGGATACCGCTATATTGGTCGGTTTGTAATTCATTTTAATCTGTTTAAACCTGACTAATCAAGGATAGCGCCAGATTGGTCGGTTGGTAATTAAATTCCTTTACCGCCTATATGGCAGGTTTATTTTGGTTCCGCCTTAATGGCTGGTTGGACTTAATTTGACTTAATCAGGATACCGCTAGATTGGTCGGTTGGTAATGTTATCACAAGTTTATATATTATATTATGGGAGATATCTAAATTAGTAGTAGTAAAAGTAATTCCTTTTACCTTACAATTTATTTAATTGTAATTTACTTTTCAGTATTTACTTTACCGCATTTACTTTTTCGCATTTTTACTTTATGGCGTTTACTTTTAAGTTTTTACTAGCCCTATTTATTTGTTGTAACTAAATTAGTTATCTGGGGTTGTTATGAAGTCTAATATCACCGGTTTATAAGGGTTAGATTATAGTTTGGGTAATATAAAGTTTTATTTATTGAGTCTTAATCTTAATGCCTTTTTATTAACTGGCCACTAATAAAATTGATAAGGTAAACTTAAAATGAACTAGACATAGGGATTTTAGGTTTAAGACCTTAGACTCAATATTCCACGATCTTCCTTGAGGATAGATAACCCTTTAATAGATTTCCTTACAGGATAGGAATATACCTGTCGGGCGGGGGTAGCCATAATTGGAACTTAATCTTAATGAATCCAGATAATTTGGTTGACATAGACATATGGTTCAATTAGGTTAAACTGGATATTTGTAGTTGACCATCAGAAGAGGCTTTTACATAATTTAGTGTTCCAGGTTAATAAATCAATATTTTACCCAACTATAAGATAACCACTTTATCTTTAAATAATATTGGAATAAATCACAACCCTAGATAGTTTTTAATATTGAATTTTCTCAAAATCTCATTTTGAACAATTTTATTTACTTGTTTTTTTATTTTAAATTTAGAATCGTCACCATTTCAAATCAATCAAACAACCTGTTAGATACTAGTAATCATTTTACCTCATAAAATTAATAGATAAGGTTTTAAGTCTTCGTGGGATCGATACTTTTTATACTACTTGAACGATACGTGCGCTTGTGTTATAAGCGTTTGTAAGCACCGGTCAAAGTGTCCGATTGAACGTATCTCACATTCAATCGAATGTACTTTGTCCGGCGAGGTAAAACGTCGTGGCAAAGGTAGCCCGTAGGCTTTCTATCCCTCAAAGTGGAGGGCCTTTAATCCAACTTGATTTGCCCGTGCGTGATGCATGATTATGCAAGAAGATGACATACAAAGAAAAGCAAATAACGAAATAAAAGGCGCAGCGAAGTATCGTGGTAAAGGTAGACCGTAGGCTTTTTATCCCTCAAAATAGAGGACCTTTAATCCAACTTACTAAGCCCATGCACATCACATCATAATGCATATAAAAGTAAAGACAACAATATTGGACTTCGTATCCCCAACTGAACACATTTTACATTCAACCGAATATACATCATCCGGCGCGGCAAAGCATCGTGGTAAAGGCTTTTAACCCATCGACATTGAGGACCTTTAATCCAACTTACTAAGCCCATGCACAAATAACATATATATAAAAATAAAGACAATAATATCGGACTTCGTATACCCGATTGAACATATTTTACATTCAACCGAATATATATCATCCGGCGTGGCAAAACATCACGGTAAAGGCTTTTAACCCCTCGACATGGAGGACCTTTAATCCAACTTACTAAGCCAATGCGCAAATAACATAATGCATATAAAAATAAAGACAACAATATCGGACTTCGTATACCCGATTGAACATATTTTACATTCAACCGAATATACATCATCCGGCGCGGCAAAGCATCGCGGTAAAGGCTTTTAACCCCTCGACATGGAGGACCTTTAATCCAACTTACTAAGCCCATGCGCAAATAAAATAATGCATATAAAAATAAAGACAACAATATCGGACTTCGTATACCCGATTGAACACATTTTACATTCAACTGAATATACATCATCCGGCGCGGCAAAGTATCGTGGTAAAGGCTTTTAACCCCTCGACATGGAGGACTTTTAATCTAACTTACTAAGCCCATGCGCTTTATCACATCGTTACACAAACAAATAACATGCAGAAATTAAATAGCGGATAAGAAACGAATCAAGATAACATAAAATAAAATATGTGTCGTTTACTCAAGTGGTACGTGGAATTGTTTCCCAAGTACATACCGCACTACCGTCCATTCGGATTCGGCTACGGAATTTACATCTGGGTTTCCATCCTATATACTACAAGAGGTGACACATTTTCCGTTCATTCAAGGGCCACAACACATATTATCCACAAACGACTCTCATGCGAAAAATATTCAATAAACAATTAAAATATGAATAAAAGTAAATGATAAAGGTGCCCTCAGGTCTAACCTTTTATGTCGACTCTTGGAAGCACGTTACAAGGCCGTCGGAAGAGCTAACACTCCACAACTCTTTTGGTTCGCTGGTTCACTTCTTTCCTCGCTGTTTTCACCACTAGGGCTACCGTTTTCACTCTGTTTCGCTGTTATTTTTGCTGTATTTTCTGGTCACTGTTCTTGGTAATTAGGGGACTGTTTTGAGGGTTATTTGGACTGGTTTGGGGGCAGTTTTTTTAGGGGTATTGGGCTGCTGTTTTGTGCGGTTTATGGGGCAGTTTTGGGTCACTGTTTTGATCGGTTTTAGGGCTGTTTAGGGGACATTTTTAAGGGTTAAACTTGCGGCTGAACTAGGCTGATTTTTAGGCATTTATGTGTGTAGTTTGGAGGTTGTATATGCGGCTGGCGTGGGTGTTTTGTGTCGGGGCAGTGGTTGTGTAGTTAAGAGCTAATGACGTGAGTTGGATTGGGGAGTATGTGGCGTGTGGTGAGGCAATGAAGTGGGTGCGCAATGGATGATGGTGTGGGGATCAACTAAATGAGTGAAAGCTATGTGGCAGCCTTCGTGAGGGTTAGTGAGTGGGGGATGCGTGCAGGGTTTGTGTGGCTAACTGTGAATGTATTTATGGGGCATGTGGCGTTAGGGAAATTTGTAGCGTGAAGGGGTTGGCTGCGCAGGCATGAAGGGGCTTGGTTATTGCATGTGGGTTATTTGGGTAGTGTGTGGTCAATGAACAAGTGTGTATGGCCTCGTTTCTTTGTGCATGCGTGAAAATGAGAGAGGAGACCTCAAGGGTTGGAATTGCTTTATTTTTTATAGGCAAAGGCTAGGGCTTCTCCTTATGAGGACATGCATGGGGTAGATAGAAGTATAGCCCAACATGCAATACCAACTTATCCGAATATGAAACCGGTAAAACAAAAGCTCCGAAGGATGAGACCCTAGTGGGCCGAGAAGTTAGAGAAGAGGTTAAGAAGCAAATAGATGTGGGATTCCTTGAAGTGGTAAAATACCCCGACTGGTTGGCTAATATTGTACCTGTGCCGAAGAAGGATGGCAAGGTCAGAATGTGTGTAGATTACAGAGACCTCAACAAGGCGTGCCCAAAGGATGATTTTCCTTTGTCGCATATAGACGTACTTGTGGATAGTGCGACTTTATCAGCCATGTACTCATTCGCGGATGGGTTTTCAGGATACAACCAAGTTCTTATGGCTGAAGAAGACAAGCATAAGACTGCCTTTGTCACATAATGGGGAACCTATTGCTACAAAGTGATGCCGTTTGGGCTTAAGAGCGCAGGGGCCACTTACCAGCGGATGGCCACCACCTTGTTTCACGACTTAATGCATAAAGAGATTGAAGTATACATGGATGACATGATGGTGAAGTCCGAGACAAGAACCGGGCATATAAAAGCACTGGAGAAATTCCTCGAACGAGTTGACAAGTACAACCTGCGGTTGAATCCTAAGAAGTGTGTGTTTGGAGTAACATCAGGGAAGTTACTTGGCCATACAGTAGGAATGGGTGGAATAGAAGTGGATCCTGAGAAAATCAAGGCAATTACTGAGATGCCAGCACCGAAGACAGAGAAATAAGTCAGAGCCTTCCTTGGGAAAATCCAGTATATCAGTCGGTTCATCGCCAAGTTGACGTCAGTTTGTGAACCTATCTTCAAGTTGTTGAGAAAAGACCAGCCGGTGAAGTGGAATAAGCAGTGTCAGGAAGCATTGACAAGATAAGAGAATATTTAGTGAAACCTCCTGTTTTGAAACCTCCGAGGCAGGGTAGACCATTGGTACTTTATTTGGCTATTGAACCCGAAGCGCTGGGGGTGATGATAGTACAAGTAGATGAGACGGGGGTAGATCATGCAATCTACTACCTCAGTAAGAAGCTGCTTCCGTACGAAGCCCGCTATCAAGAAGTGGAGAAGATCTGTTTGGCAGTAGTGTGGGCGTCCAGAAAATTGTGCCATTACTTCCAATCCTACAAGATCCAAGTGGTAGCAAAGGAGAATCCTTTGAAGTACTTGCATTTAGTGCCCTCGCTAGTTGGGAAGTTGGGCAGATGGCTAGTGCTGCTAACAGAATTTGATATCGAATACCTCACCTCCAAGGTGATCAAAGGGTGAGTCGTAGCGGAGTTTCTGGCGTTGCAGTCCAAGGATGGAAAATGTATTTCGACGGAGCCGTGAATTGCAAAGGAGTCGGAATTGGGATCGTAATAGTGACCTCCGAGGGAGAAACTCTACCTATGGCCAAGAGGTTGACATTCGGAGTAACCAATAACATGGCTGAGTATGAAGCATATGCCTTCGGGTTGACCACATTGATAGCCTTGAGAGCTGAAAATGTTGAAGTTTATGGAGACTCAATGTTGGTGATCCGATAAATGCAAGGAGAATGAGAGTTAAAGGAAGAACGGCTGAAGCCTTACTTATTTTACCTCAGAAATCTAGCACAGGCTATCCCCGACTGAAAATTTCAACACTTGCCGCGAGAAGAGAATCAGATGGCAGACGCGTTGGCAACATTAGCCACCACTTAGGAAAATCCGGAGAAGTTGATAATGAGACCACTTGTGTTGACGACAGCGAGTAAACCAGTCTATGAGATAGAGAGAATATTGGAAGTAGAGGCCGATGACGGGAAACCTGGGTATCATGATATTCAGAGGTATCTGGAATGCGGGGAAATCCCAGAGGAAACGAGTAGAAAGGACCAAATAGCCATTCAGAAGTTAGCTTCTCAGTATGTGAGTCTGAAGGGAGAACTCTACAAGAGGCAGGCAAATGGTATTCAGCTGAAGTGTTTGAGAAGAGAAGAAGCTCAGAAGATAATGGAAGAAGTACATGCGGGTGTATGTTGGCCGCACATGAACAGGGTGATTTGTCTCGTAAGATTGTGAGGCAAGATTTCTACGGTCAACCATGGAAGCTGATTACGCGAAGCTGGTAAAGCACTGCCACGATTGTCAAGCACATGACAACTTGAATCATTTGTCGCACACAGAGTTGCACGGGTTATCAGAGCCGTGGCCCTTGGGGAATTGATATGATTGGAGAGATTCGACCGAATGCATCAAATGGATGTCGATTTATAGTAGTGGCAGTAGATTACTTCTCGAAATGGGTAGAAGCCGAATCATTCCGCAATGTTACAAGCAAAGCAGATGGCGAAATTTATAGCTCGAAATCTCATTTGTCGATATGGTATGTCGCACCATGTGGTCACGGACAACGAAGTCCAATTTCAGGGAGAGACAAAAGCGATGCTACAGAAGTACAGAATAGGCCATCACAAGTCTTCACCTTATAGGCCGCAGGCTAATGGGGTAGTGTTGAGGCAGCCAACAAGACGATAAAGATGATTTTGGCGAAGATGACAGAGAATTACAAGACTGGGCTGATAAGCTACCGTATGCCCTGTGGGGGTACAAAACATCTTTGAGAATGGCAACATGAGCCACGCCTTACTCTTTAGTCTATGGAATGGAAGCGGTATTGCCAGTGGAAGTTGAGATACATTCCATGCGGGTATTAGTAGAAGCAGAGTTGCCTGAACGAGAATGGGCCTCGCAGAGGTTTGAACAGTTAGCATTGATGGATGAGAAAAGGATGAAGTCCTTGTATCACATGCAGATATACCAGAAGAGGTTGGCTCGAGCATTCAATAAGAAAGTGCATCCTACCAAGATCAGAAAGGGTGATTTGGTGCTTAAGTAGTCGAAGCCGTTGATAACAGATCCGAGAGGAAAGTTCAGACAAAACTGGGAAGGACCTTACATTGTCCAGAAAGTAATAGGAAATGGGGCAGTGAGACTGTCAGACTTGGAAGGGAATGAGTTCACCGAGCCGATCAATGTGGATAGATTGAAGCAGTACTTTGCCTGAGAAAGAGAAGACCGAGCAATCACCAAAGGAATTGGCAGAAGACCTAACCTGGCGGGATAGGAAATTCACTCATACATACATGCATACACGTAACGTATTTTGCATTCTTTTGTGTTTGTTTTGTTTTGTGTTCACAGGTTTCGAAGAAGAAAAAGAAAAAGCGGCAAAGACAAGCCAATCAGAAACAACAACAATACAGAATCAGTTTTGGGGATGAGTCCCAGGGTCGAGGCCCATATTAGTATCAGATTTGGGTGGTAATCCCAGGGTTGAGGCCCATGTTGGTGTTAGTTTCGGGAAGGAATCCCAGGGTTGAGGCCCAGTCAGTATGAGTTCCGGGTATGAATCTTAGGGGGTGAAGCCCACATTATCAGTAGTAGAGAAGATGATTTCTGTGGAATGAGTGAGTGAGTGAAAAAAAAAGAGAGAAAGAGAGAAGTATTTGATAGTTAAGCATATGTCAGGTGATGACATTGTTTATTGTAGGGAGAAGCCTTAGAAACGATAAGTGCGAGATGTGTTCTTCGCCGGTACTCTGAATGGATTGATCTCAGATAGACTCAATGAGCACTTGATTACGGGGATCTCAACAATAGAAGCCTGAGTGGTTAACGGGATGACTAGTTGAAGAGATGGTGGATCAGTGAATGACCGTTTGCCTAGATGTCCACCCTGGTTTACTTATGCTACGATATATGATATGCTCAGAAATAAAAGAAAAGTCTCTGTGATAAAAAGAAAAAGAAAAATAGGCCGCCTATAACCAATAAGCATGAAGCTACCCATGGGCGAGTATTAGGACCACCATGAGGAGAAATGCTACCTTAAAGGGTAGGTGTGTCAAGAAAAGGAAAGAAAAGAGAAAAGAAAAGAGAAAGAAAAAAAAGATGAATGAAAAGAATGAAAAGAAAGAGACAAGAGCAAATAAAGACGATCATATCATGTTGAGTATGATGTAGTAATCACAGAACGTGATCGAGACATCCAGGTTGGTTAGACCCTCCGATCCGATTCTTCGAGACGAAATCATCAAATTAGCTTACTTAAGGAATAAGCTGCGAAAGAGCCTTGGCACACACACACTAAGGGTCTAGTTTAGATCACCTATTCAGACGATCGGAGTGAGCATATCGAGTACTTGGAAGATTCTTTGGTTTTGACGTGAAACATTCATTGAGGACTGTAGGCATTGTATTTTTGCATGTGAAACCCGATGATGAGTCTCATTTGGAGGCACTACCTTTTGAGTCACGGAAGCCGCGAGAAACGGATATCGGAAGGGGAAATTCAGAATAAACAAGGTTCACTGTTTTCGTTCGTGTTGCGTTCATGTATACGTTCGAACGACAAACAGATTGCGGGCGTTCGTGTCGCGTTCGAGGAAGCATTCGAACGGCTTCGGTGTTTCTGGTTTTGCTGCTACCTCGCACGCAAGCCCAATTAGCTCCCCAAAGCGCATAAAACACATCCCAATTTAATTAAATTAACATTAAATATTAAATAAAATATCTAAACCATTTACCAATTAAATAAAACACAAAATATAATCATACCTAATTAAGATAAATCAAATATATTAACTTCCTAACTAAACAAATCACATACTAAATTAAAAAGATGTCATGCCTAATTAAAATCAATCATAACAAATTAAAGATATTGACTAACTATTCTAGCCAAGATTTGTCCCCCCTTAATCTAATCCTTTCCTTGTCCAACACCAAATCAAATCCTCCCTTTAATGCACCAAATCCCTTCATTGTGAGACAAGGACAAACCCTAGCTCTCTTCTATATAAACATGACCTAACCTAGCCACCTCTTCTCTGGAATCCTCCTAGTCCATGCCCATCACAAACAAAAAGAAGAAAAGAATTTCCAACCCCTAGCTCATACACATAATAACAAACAACTCTCTTCACCCCCACTCTCACATTACCGAAAACAACAAGCCCTCAAACACTCTCATATTACCGAAAATACAATAGCCATTCACACCCCCTCTAACCACCAAAACAACTCCTAATCACCACCGAAAATAGCAACCCTGTAAGCCTCCACACATCACCGAAAAATATACCCCCAACGACAGCCCAAACACACCCCAAACAGCCACTAAAGTACCCCCGAATAGCAGCCCCCCTTCCCACCAAAACTGACCCAAACCAGTCCCTAAATCACGCCCAAACAGTAGTAATTTAACCCCTAAAACAGCAGCAAAATACACTTAAAACATTGCCTAAAATCTTAAAAACAGTAACATAAAGAGACTGCATTCATAATCCTTAAAATAATCACACACAACTGCACTAAGAACTCACACAAACTTGGAACAGTTCATTGAAACGTCAAAACAGGTGGCCTGAGCAGTGAGCAGCAAAACATAGGCCGAACAGGAGCAGAACGGAGTTCGAACCGCAAGCAAAACAGCAAAGCAGTGAGCTAGGACGCTAAACCAGTGAACCGGAGAAGTTGAGGAGTTGTACCATTCCGACGTCCGTGAAACGCAAGCCTGAAAGTTGGCAAAAAGGTTAGACCTGAGGGTATCTTTCACACTCATTTTTTTTGTATTATTTATTAAATATTACTTGCATGATTTTCATGTTGAAATGCATGTTGTGGCCCTTGAGTAGATAAATATGCATGAATTATGAGATGTAATATGTTGTGGCTGTGGAATAAAATGAGAGACGTGTCAACTCTCGCGGTATATCGGATGGAAACCCGGACATAAATTTCATAGCCGATTCTGAATGGACGGTAATATGATCTGTACTCGGGAAACAACTCCATGTACCGCTTGAGTAAACAGCACCCTCTTTTGTTTTGTGTTGCTTTTGTTTATTTTTCGTCACTTGAATTCTGTATGTTGTTTATTTATGCATGATTCAATCGAGCGCATGGGCTTAGTGAGTGGAATGAAAGATCCCCTATGGGGAGGGGTTAAAGCCCTTTACCACGATGCTTTACTGCGCCGGTTGATGTGTGTTCGGTTGGATGCAAGATACGTTCAATCGGGCATACTTAGTTTGATATTATTGTCTTTATCTTTTTATGCATGGTTCAATCAAGAGCATGGGCTTAGTAAGTGGAATGAAAGATCCCTTATGGGGAGGGGTTAAAACCCTTTACTACGATGCTTTGCCGTGCCGGTTGATGTGTGTTCGGATTGGATGTAAGATGTGTTCAATCGGGCATACTTGGTTTTGATATGATTGGCTTTATTTTTGTATGTATGATGCGATCGAGCGCATGGGCTTAGTGAGTTAGTCCAAAGGTCCTCTATTTGAGAGACGAAGAGCCTAAAAGGCCACCTTTGTGACACTACTTCGCCGCTGCGCTGAATTTGTTTGGGTTGAATGTACGTTCAATTGGGCATACGTCCCCTACACTTTTATTGTCTTTATTTCATGTGTTGTGATGTGACGCGCATGGGCTTAGTATGTTGGTATAAAGGTCCTCTCTTTGAGAGACCAAGAGCCCCAAAAGGCCACCTTTACGGCAGTACTTCACCGCGCCCCTTTATTTTGTTGTTTATGTATTGCGTCCCATTTCATGCATCAGGTCTGTTCCCGTTCGAACGCGTTTACGAACGCAACTCGAACGCGCATGCATTTTGCCTTATCATGCATCAGGTCTCATTTCCGTTCGAACGCGTTCACGAACGCCATGCGAACGTGAGCATTCTGTTTCATTTCCGTTCGAATGCATTAACAAACGCCATACGAACGTGAGCATTCTATTTCATTTCCGTTCGAACGCGTTATCAAACGTCATACGAACGCGAACCTTCTGTTTACCGTTCGAACGCGTTTACGAATGCTACACGAATGCGAACACACTGAACTGAGACATATTCATCACATGCCATGTATAATTGTTTCTTAGGTGATTTTTTTTATGGAACCACACATAGTCATTCTTATCCTTGTGCACATAATAATGAAAAGCATGTTTATTCCATTAGTTGCGTCATTTGCCTTAGTCTTGATTTAACGCATTACGATTCATATACCTATGCCATGATGACTTTGGAGTATTATTTCTTGTGATATATCAGATGGAAACCCAGACATAAATTCCGTAGCCGATTCCGAATGGACGGTAATGCGGTCTGTACTTGGGATACAATTCCACGTATCACTTGGAAAAGTGCTCACATGAATGCTTGTTTTTCATGAATGTGATATGCTGAATGAAGTTGTATGTTCGTCGTTACTTTGAGGTATTTTCAGGCATGTGTTCTTAGATGTGAGATATATGTGAAATGTATGTATAAGTTTTATTTTGTACCCGTGAATTTAAAAGCATGATACTCTTGGAAATAAGTGCTACTTAAGCCTGATTAAATTATTACATAAATCCTGTCATTACAAGTGGCATAAGTAAGGGACCATTCCGAACCCAATGGTTTGAGGTCTTCCCTTGCGGGGGTGAGTGCGGCCTTAAATCTCATTTTCCCGGTTCACACCGGGTGGCGACTCCATTATTCTCCGGTTTAGTCCCCCGTGGCTACTCCGTACTCCCGACCGGGCCGCGAACCCGGGACAGCATGCGTCGCCCAGTTCCTGTGTTCCCACAGTCTGGCGACTCCACTGGGGATAGAGAGTCGGCCCCGAAATATTGTCTTGTGATGTTTGGATTTATGTTTTAATTGACCGTGTCTATAGTGGATAAAATGAGGGTTTAATCAAAGGCATTTTGAGGCTAGGTAATGGTTTGTGTCTTCCTTCATTCACTACCTTTCTAGAAGGAAAAGCTGTGAAGGCACCTAGATAGCCATCTACTCGTAGCCTATTGGGATGGACTAATTTGGAGGACTCGTTGTTTATTCCTGACACCAGCGATAAGAGCCTAAGAGGCTTGGGTATTTAAGTGAGCCTCGCTCCACCTTCCCTCTGGGGAATCTACAACGGGAAATCCATTTGACAGTCTGTCACACACCATAGCTCATTGGCACGTACCTTAGTGTATAAAAAAGGGTGCGCTCACTTGGTTGCTCGAACCCTTGAGTGGGGAGACCTAGTTGTGGGCCATCCTTCGCCGGTGAGAGCCTTTGTCTATACTCTTGCTAACCCACCCATAGATCGGATTGGCTAAAGTAACAATTATTTCCTTGAATATGTGCTTGTGGACCATCCTCATTTGGATGCAGTTGGACTATTGTCAGAAATGCGGGCTTGCTGGGCCATTTAAACTGGGGCAAGTTCGCACCTTATGACTATTAGGCCAAAAGCTTCTGAAATGTTGATAGGCCATTATTGTAGAAATTATTATGTCATGTTTGCATCATCTTTCTTCTATGCTTGTGTTTGGGAACATCGTTGTTTGGATCCATTTGGACCATTTATCATGGGATATGGGCTTGTTGGGCAATTTAAACTGGGACAAGAACGTATTTCATGACTATTGGGCCAAAGGCTTCTAAGTGATTGATGGGCCACTTTGTGATCGTGTTCGGAACGTTACCATTTGGGTTTAGTCGGGCACCTTGTCATGAGATGTGAACTCATTGGGCCATTTAAACTGGGATGGGTTCACTCCTATGACAATTAGCCCGAAAGATTCTAAAATGGTAACAGGCCGATTTATTTTTTGAAAATTTTAATTGATTAATATGTTATATATGTTACATGCATCTCATGCACCTCATACATACATATATCATGTTAACACCATCTATGTCTCAAAAAGACATCATAGATACCGTTTGGGTTAGAGAATGGACAAGACTCACTAAAAGAACAGACATGAGTGAATCAGATATTGAGGTATCCCGAATAGATCAGTTGGAAAATGGCTTCGCCAAGATTACTGAACAGTTGCAAGCCTTGACTGCTGCCATGACAAATATGGCTGTGCCCCGTGCCGGGGGAAATTCTGAGAATGTGAGGCGTGATGAGCCTTCGAATGGGTTGGGGGATGATGTCCCCACTTTTGATGATGACATGGCAGAATATGCAACAGGCAGAGTGATTGGGTCTCAGGCAGAATTACAGAAGCTCCGGGATCAGGTTGAAACAGTTACCCGTAAAATGAGGGGTAAACATGAAGATTTGTTAGATTATGAGACAATGACGTTCGGAGAACAGCTGCCAGCTCAGTTTAAAATGCCCGACATAGCCAAGTTTAATGGAATGGAGACCCGAGAGTCCATCTGCAGCAATATGTCTCAGTCATGAGTTCAATGGGCCTATCACAGCGCCAAGTCCAAAAGATGTTTGGGATGTCACTCGAGGGGGCACCTGTGGTTTGGTATCATAGCCTTGAGAAGAAGTTAAGGAAGATTGGAAGGAACTAGCTGATGCTTTTCTGAAGCAGTATGTTACAGACTTAGAAATTGACTTGTCACTCCGTGATTTGGAGAACACTAAGCAGAAGCCGGAAGAAAGCTTCAAGGAGTATGTAGACCGCTGGAGATGCCAGCTTCTGAAAATGCAGACTCGGCCCTCTGAGAAGGACCAGATTAAAGTGATCATCAAGGACACTAAGCCCTCGATCTACAGCAAGTTGAGGAGGATGACCTCCATGATTGTTGATTTTCGACAGTTGAGGGAAACTGTCATGGATATTGAGGAAGAAGAGGCTGAAAACAGAAAGTTTTATGGCCAGAATAGAAGAACTTTTGGGGGGCCTTCTGAGACCAAGCCCGCTACTGCCGAGGTCGCTACCGTCAAGAACCGGCATTTCTCTAACCTGGGGAAGCCGTTATCGAAGGTGCTTGAGAAGTTGAAGGGACAAGGACTCCTAAAACCATTAGAGTCTAAACCACTTCCAGATCCTATACCACCCAACCTTAACCTAAGCTTTTATTGTCACTTCCATCAGAGGAGAGGCCACGAAACTGACAGCTGCACCCACCTTAGGCATGAAATCCAAAACCTCATCGATGCTCACAAAATATCTGACCCAGAAAGAGAACAACCCAACGCACACAGAAATCCCCTACCCAACTACATGATCAACTCTGGTCTACCCGAAACCCTTGTCCTCCAAACTCTCGACCACTCAGCTTCATTCATAGGAATATGGGATGACAACGGTGGAGAACCATAGGCCAAGAAAGAAGGCAATATTACGAATGATGAAATCATCCCTCATAGTCTATTTGATCATGCATTTTTAATATAGACATTGACTTAGTCTACATGTTTGAATCATTTTTAAATGATAATAAAGACAATGTTTCGCTGAATCTCTTCTGCAATATGAGTATATTTGAGAAAAACATTCAACCTTGGCACTATGAAATTCAGTGATGTTTAGAACACGGGGAATCTTCGGGAGCAACAACGGTACAGTCAGTTTCAGAAATGAATCAGTATCGGTTTGGGGATGAATCCCAGGGTTGAGGCCCACATCAGCATCAGTTTAGTCGCTGAGGCTCACATCAGTTACAGTTTGGGGATGAGTGCCAGGGCCGAGGCCCGCATCAGTATCAGCTTGGGGGTGAGGCCCACATCAGCATCACTCTGGGGCGAGGCCCGTATCAGTATCAGTCTTGAGGCGAGGCCCATAGCAGTATCAGTCTTGGGGCGAGGCCCATATCAGTATCAGTCTGGGGGTGAGGCCCATATCAGTATCAGTCTGGGGGCGAGGCCCATATCAGTATCAGTTTAGGGCGAAGCCCATATCAGTCTCGGTCTGGGGGCGAGGCCCATGTCAGCATCAGTTTCTGCCGGGTATGGCATTCTGGGGGGTGAGGCCCACATCAGTTCAGTATCAGTTCTGCCGGGTATGGCATTGGGGGGGGGGGGGGCAAGGCCCACATTGTTTCAGTATTAGTTCTGCCGGGTATAGTACTCTAGGGGCGAGGCCCACATCATTATCAGTAACGGTTCGGAAATGGACCATCATCTCATCTCGCCGAAAAGGGCACTCCGAAAATGGAGCACGGTTCGGAAATGGACCAAGGAAGGCCTAACCCATCGGAATATAATACATATACATGCATCATATCACATACATGCAATGTTTGTTTTGTGTTCGCAGTTTATAGCAGCAAAGACCATCTCCTCAAGTAACGGTTCAAAAAGGAGCCACAATCTCGCACAGCAAATGCCGGAAATGGCGCTCCAAAATGGAGCACACACACAAAAGATGCCGAAAATGGCGCTCTAAAAATGGAGCACGGTTCGGGAATGAACCAGGGGTCGCAGCACCTCACCACCAAATCAACTCAACTCAACACATGGTAAGTCAAGTGACAGCTGGCGAGCCAGGTAAGTAGAAATGCATTGCATAACTTTGATAGAATTGCATTTTAGCATATGAAACCCGATGATGAGTCTTAGTTGGAGGCACTACCTTTTTAGCTAAGAATATTGCGGGAAACGGAGGTCGGAAGGGGAAATTCGAAATAAGTACGTCATCAAGTCCATTTCACAAGCTCACTGTCTTCGTTAGTACTGCGTTCGTTACTTCGTTCGAACGTCAGACAGATTACGGACGTTCGTGTAGCGTTCGAATTGGCGTTCGAACGGCGTCGGTGTTTCTGGTTTTGATGCTACCTCGCACCCCAGCCCATTAGCTCCTCAAAGCCCATAAAACACATCCCAATTTATTAAATTAAACATTAAACATTAAATAAAATATTTAAACCATTTACCAATTAAATAAAACACAAAATATAGTCATACCTAATGAAGATAAATCAATATATTAACTTCCTAACTAAACAAATCACATACTAAATTAAAAAGATGTCATGCCTAATTAAAATCAATCATAACAAATTAAAGATATTGACTTCCAATTCTAGCCAAGATTTGTCCCCCCTCAATCTTTGACTTTCCTTGCTCAACACCAATCAAATCCTCCATTTAATGCCAAAATCCCTTCTTTGTGAGGCAAGATGAAGCCCTAGCCTTTCTCTATATAAACCACACCTCTCCAAGGCATTGGTGCTCCTAGTTCACGCCCATCACAAACAAAAAGAAGAAAAGAATTTCCAACCCCTAGCTCATACACATAATAACAACAACACTCTTCACCCCCCCTCTCACATTACCGAAAACAACAAGCCCTCAAACACTCTCATATTACCGAAAATACAATAGCCATTCACACCCCTCCAACAACACCAAAACAACTCCTAATCACCAACGAAAATAGCACCCCCTAAGCCTCCACACATCACCAAAAATATACCCCCCCACGATAGCCCAAACATGCCCCAAACAGCCACTAAAGTACCCCCGAACAGCAGCCCCCCTTCCCACCAAAACCGACCCAAACCAGTCCCTAAATCATGCCCAAACAGCAGTAATTTAACCCCTAAAACAGCAGCAAAATACACTTAAAACATTGCCTAAAAATCTTAAAAACAGTAACATAAAGAGACTGCATTCATAATCCTTAAAATAATCACACACAACTGCACTAAGAACCCACACAAACTTGGAACAGTTCATTGAAACGTCGAAACAGGTGGCCTGAGCAGTGAGCAGCAAAATAGAGGCCGAACAGGAGCAGAACGGAGTTCGAACCACAAGCAAAACAGCAAAGCAGTGAGCTAGGACGTTAAACCAGTGAACCGGAGAAGTTGAGGAGCTGTACCCTTTCGACGTCCGTGAAACGCAAGCCTGAAAGTTGGCAAAAAGGTTAGACCTGAGGGTATCTTTCACACTCGTTTTTTGGTATTATTTATTAAATATTACTTGCATGATTGTCATGTTGAAATGCATGTTGTGGCCCTTGAGTAGATAAATATGCATGAATTATGAGATGTAGTATGTTGTGGCTGTGGAATAAAATGAGAGACGTGTCAACTCTCGTGGTATATCGGATGGAAACCCGGACATAAATTTCATAGCCGATTCCGAATGGACGGTAATATGATCTGTACTCGGGACACAACTCCACGTACCGCTTGAGTAAACGGCACCCTCTTTTGCTTTGTGTTGCTTTTGTTTATTTTTCGTCACTTGAATTCTGTATGTTATTTATTTATGCATGATTCAATCGTGCACATGGGCTTAGTAAGTGGAATGAAAGATCCCCTATGGGGAGGGGTTAAAGCCCTTTACCACGATGCTTTGCCGCGCCGGTTGATGTGTGTTCGGTTGGATGCAAGATACGTTCAATCGGGCATACTTAGTTTGATATTATTGTCTTTATCTTTTTATGCATGGTTCAATCAAGCGCATGGGCTTAGTAAGTGGAATGAAAGATCCCTTATGGGGAGGGGTTAAAACCCTTTACCATGATGCTTTGCCGCACCGGTTGATGTGTGTTCGGATTGGATGTAAGATGTGTTCAATCGGGCATACTTGGTTTTGATATGATTGGCTCTATTTTTATATGTATGATGCGATCGAACGCATGGGCTAAGTGAGTTAGTCCAAAGGTCCTCTATTTGAGAGACGAAGAGCCTAAAAGGCCACCTTTGTGACACTACTTCGCCGCGCTGGACGAAGTGTGTTTGGGTTGAATGTACGTTCAATTGGGCATACGAAGTCCTACACTTTTATTGTCTTTATTTCATGTGTTGTGATGTGAAGCGCATGGGCTTAGTATGTTGGTCTAAAGGTCCTCTCTTTGAGAGACCAAGAGCCTCAAAAGGAAAAGTGCTCACATGTGTGCTTGTGCGGTTATTATGTATGCTTGTGTTTTTCATGAATATGATATGCTGAATGAAGTTGTATGTTCATTGTTACTTTGAGGTATTTTCAGGCATGTGTTATTAGATGTGAAATATATGTGAAATGTATGTATAAGTTTTATTTTGTACCCATGAATTTAGAAGCATGATACTATTGGAAATAAGTGCTACTTAAGCCTGATTAAATTATTACATAAATCATGTCATTACAAGTGGCATAAGTAAGGGACCATTCCGAACCCAATGGTTTGAGGTCTTCCCTTGCGAGGGGTGAGTGCGGCCTTAAATCTCATTTTCCTGTTTCACACCGGGTGGCGACTCCATTATTCTCCGGTTTAGTCCCCCGTGACTACTCCGTACTCCCGACCGGGCCGCGAGCCCGGGACAGCATGCATCGCTCCAGATTTCTATGTTCCCACAGTCTGGCTCCCCTAATTTAAGAAATTCCCATCCAAATTATAATTATTCCTTGCCTTTAATAAAATAAATCCTCATTTAATTAATTTTGTTCCCTTTTAAAAACCCATGTACAACCCTAATAACCCAAACCCTAACCTGCTACTATAAAAGATGACATAAACTAAACTCTCCGGATCCTCTCTCCTCCTCTGATTCACTTTCACACGGCAATTCACCAAATAAAAATACAAACCCTAATCCCTTAGCAGCTCTCTCTCTGACGATACACACACAGTCTTTGTCTCTCTCACTACTCACGGGCAGCCCTCACGCACCAAACATTCAGAAACCCATCAAATCTCGCTCAGCTCTCTCTCTTTAACAACAAGGTAGCCACAACAAACCCTAATACAGACCAAGCCTGCTTCACACGTTGCTCTGCCACCTGCACTTCACCCACTCACGCCTAACGTCCTCTGCCCCCATAAATCCCAAAAGAACTGCACAAGCCCTTCACAGTCCACAAGTCTTCAGCCCTCTAGCCTTTTCACAACCTTCAAACAGCCACTACCCCTCAACATGGCCTCACGCTAAATCATCAACGTCCCTGCTCCCTCTACTCGACAATTCACAGCAGCCCCGATACCTTCTTCTTCAACAGTCAGCCACCCAAAGTCAAGAAACCTTCAATATAAGTAGAGCATCTTCACGGCACACACATACCAACTCTCATTCTCGAAAAAACAACCCTCACAACACATGAAATAAAGACAATAAAAGTGTAGGACTTCGTATGCCCAATTGAACGTACATTCAACCCAAACACACTTCGTCCAGCGCGGTGAAGTAGTGTCACAAAGGTGGCCTTTTAGGCTCTTCGTCTCTCAAATAGAGGACCTTTGGACTAACTTACTAAGCACATGCGCTGGATCGCATCATACATACAAAAATAAAGCCAATCATATCAAAACCAAGTATGCCCGATTGAACACATCTTACATCCAATCCGAACACACATCAACCGGCGCGGCAAAGCATCGTGGTAAATGGTTTTAACCCCTCCCCATAAGGGATCTTTCATTCCACTTACTAAGCCCATGCGCTTGATTGAACCATGCATAAAAAGATAAAGACAATAATATCAAACTAAGTATGCCCGATTGAACGTATCTTGCATCCAACCGAACACACATCAACCGACGCGGCAAAGCATCGTGGTAAAGGGCTTTAACCCCTCCCCATAGGGGATCTTTCATTCCACTTACTAAGCCCATGCGCACGATTGAATCATGCATAAATAAATAACATACAGAATTCAAGTGACGAAAAATAAACAAAAGCAAAACAAAGCAAAAGAGGGTGCCGTTTACTCAAGCGGTACGTGGAGTTGTGTCCCGAGTACATATCATATTAACGTCCATTCGGAATCGGCTATGAAATTATGTCCGGGTTTCCATCCGATATACCGCGAGAGTTGACACGTCTCTCATTTTATTCCACAGCCACAACATACTACATCTCATAATTCATGCATATTTATCTACTCAAGGGCCACAACATGCATTTCAACATGACAATCATGCAAGTAATTTTAATAAATAATACAAAAAAAACGAGTGTGAAAGATACCCTCACGTCTAACCTTTTTGCCAACTTTCAGGCTTGCGTTTCACGGACATCGGAAGGGTACAACTCCTCAACTTCTCCGGTTCACTGGTTTAGCGTCCTAGCTCACTACTTTGCTGTTTTGCTTGCGGTTCGAACTCCGTTCTGCTCCTGTCTGTTTTGCTGCTCACTGCTCAGGCCACATGTTTCGACGTTTTAATGAACTGTTCCAAGTTTGTGTGGGTTTTTAGTACAGTTGTGTGTGATTATTTTAGGGATTATGAATGCAGTCTCTTTATGTTACTGTTTTTAAGATTTTTAGGCAATGCTTTAAGTGTATTTTTGCTGTTTTATGGTTAAATTATTACTGTTTGGGCGTGATTTAGGGACTGGTTTGGGTCAGTTTTGGTGGGAAGGGGGTTGTTGTTTGGGGGTACTTTAGTGCTGTTTTTGGGCGTGTTTGGGCTGCCGTTGGGGGTATATTTTTCGGTGATTGTGGAGGCTTAGGGGGTTGCTATTTTCGGTGGTGATTAGGAGTTGTTTTGGTGGTTGGAGGGGGTGTGAATGGCTATTGTATTTTCGGTAATATGAGAGTGTTTGAGGGCTTGTTGTTTTCGGTAATGTGAGAGTGGGGTGAAAGAGTTGTTTGTGTTATTATGTGTATGAGCTAGGGGTTGAAAATTCTTTTCTTCTTTTTTTTTGTGATGGGCGTGAACTAGGAGAGCCAATGCCTTGGAGAGGTGTGGTTTATATAGAGAAAGGCTAGGGCTTCATCTTGTCTCACAAGGAAGGGATTTGGTGCATTAAAAGGAGGATTTGATTTGGTGTTGGATAAGGAAAAGATTAGATTGAGGGGGGACAAATCTTGGCTAGAATAGGAAGTCAATATCTTTAATTTGTTATGATTGATTTTAATTAGGCATGACATCTTTTTAATTTAGTATGTGATTTGTTTAGTTAGGAAGTTAATATATTTGATTTATCTTCATTAGGTATGATTATATTTTGTGTTTTATTTAATTGGTAAATGGTTTAAATATTTTATTTAATATTTAATGTTTAATTTAATTAAATTGGGATGTGTTTTTATGGCTTTGGGAGCTAATTGGGCTGGGGTGCGAGGTAGCAGCAAAACCAGAAACACCGACGCCGTTCGAACGCCAATTCGAACGCTACACGAACGTCCGCAATCTGCCTGACGTTCGAACGAAGTAATGAATGCAGCACTAACCAAGACAGTGAGCTTGTGAAATGGGCTTGATGACGTACTTATTTCGAATTTCCCCTTCCGACCTCCGTTTCCCGCAATATTCTTAGCTAAAAAGGTAGTGCCTCCAACTGAGACTCATCATCGGGTTTCACATGCTAAAATATAATGCCTACAGTCGCCCCCACTTTGATGGGACTTGTGCAGTGTGTGACTTTGAACAATCCTATCAAAGTTATGCAACGCATTTCTACTTACCTGGCTCGCCAGCTGTCACTTGACTTACCATGTGTTGAGTTGAGTTGATTTGGTGGTGAGGTGCTGCGACCCCTGGTTCATTCCCGAACCGTGCTCACCATTTTAGAGCGCCATTTTCGGCATCTTTTGTGTGTGTGCTCCATTTTGGAGCGCCATTTCCGGCATTTGCTGTGTGTGTTCCATTTTGGAGCGCCATTTTCGACATCTGTTGTGAGTGCTCCATTTTGGAGTGCCATCTTCGGCGTCTGTTGTGAGTGCTCCATTTTGGAGTGCCATTTCCGGCGTCTGTTGTGAGTGCTCCATTTTGGAGTGCCATTTTCGGCATCGGTTCTGAATGCTCCATTTTGGAGTGCCATTTTCGGCATCGGTTGTGAATGCTCCATTTTGGAGTGCCATTTTCGCAGTCTGCTATGTGTGCTCCATTTTGGGGCGCCATTTTCGGCATCTGTTGTGGTAGTGGTCCATTTCCGAACTGTGCTGTGCGAGATTGTGGCTCCTTTTTGAACCGTTACTTGAGGAGATGGTCTTTGCTGCTATAAACCTGCGAACACAAAACAAACATTGCATGTATGTGATATGTATGCATGTATGCATGTATATGTATTATATTCCGATGGGTTAGGCCTTCCTTGGTCCATTTCCAAACTGTGCTCCATTTTCGGAGTGCCCTTTTCGGCGAGATGAGATGATGGTCCTTTCCGAACCGTTACTGATAATGATGTGGGCCTCGCCCCCAGAGTACTATACCCGGCAGAACTAATACTGAAACAATGTGGGCCTCGCCCCCCCCAGAATGCCATACCCGGCAGAACTGATACTGAACTGATGTGGGCCTCGCCCCCCAGAATGCCATACCTGGCAGAAACTGATGCTGACATGGGCCTCGCCCCCAGACCGAGACTGACATGGGCCTCGCCCCCAGACCGAGACTGATATGGGCCTCACCCCCAGACTGATACTGATATGGGCCTCGCCCCCAGACTGATACTGCTATGGGTCTCACCCCAAGACTGATACTGATACGGGCCTCGCCCCAGAGTGATGCTGATGTGGGCCTCGGCCCTGGGACTCATCCCCAAACTGTAACTGATGTGGGCCTCAGCTACTAAATTGATGCTGATGTGGGCCTCAACCCTGGGATTCATCCCCAAACTGATACTGATTCATTTCTGAAACTGACTGTACTGTTGTTGCTCCCGAAGATCCCCGTGTTCTAAACATCACTGAATTTCATAGTGCTAAGGTTGAATGTTTTTTCTCAAATATACTCATATTGCAGAAGAGATTCAGCGAAACATTGTCTTTATTATCATTTAAAAATGATTCGAACATGTAGACTAAGTCAATGTCTATATTAAAAATGCATGATCAAATAGACTAGGAGGGATGATTTCATCATCGTAATATTGGCTTCTTTCTTGGCCTATGGTTCTCCACCGTTGTCATCCCCTATTCCTATGAATGAAGCTGAGTGGTCGAGAGTTTGGAGGACAAGGGTTTCAGGTAGGCCAGAGTTGATCATGTAGTTGGGTAGGGGATTTCTGTGTGCGTTGGGTTGTTCTCTTTCTGGGTCAGGTATTTTGTGAGCATCGATGAGGTTTTGGATTTCATGCCTAAGGTGGGTGCAGCTGTCAGTTTCGTGGCCTCTCATCTGATGGAAGTGACAATACAAGCTTAGGTTAAGGTTGGGTGGTATAGGATCTGGAAGTGGTTTAGGCTCTAAGGGTTTTAGGAGTCCTTGTCCCTTCAACTTCTCAAGCACCTTCGAGAACGGCTTCCCCAGGTTAGAGAAATGCCGGTTCTTGACGGTAGCGACCTCGGCAGTAGCGGGCTTGGTCTCAGAAGGCCCCCCAAAAGTTCTTCTATTCTGGCCATAAAACTTTCTGTTTTCAGCCTCTTCTTCCTCAATATCCATGACAGTTTCCCTCAACTGTCGAAAATCACAATCATGGAGGTCATCCTCCTCAACTTGCTATAGATCGAGGGCTTAGTGCCCTTGATGATCACTTTAATCTGGTCCTTCTTAGAGGGCCGAGTCTGCATTTTCAGAAGCTGGCATCTCCAGCGGTCTACATACTCCTTGAAGCTTTCTTCCGGCTTCTGCTTAGTGTTCTCCAAATCACGGAGTGACAAGTCAATTTCTAAGTCTGTAACATACTGCTTCAGAAAAGCATCAGCTAGTTCCTTCCAATCTTCCTTAACCTTCATCTCAAGGCTATGATACCAAACCACAGGTGCTCCCTCGAGTGACATCCCAAACATCTTTTGGACTTGGCGCTGTGATAGGCCCACTGAACTCATGACTGAGACATATTGCTGCAGATGGACTCTCAGGTCTCCATTCCCATTAAACTTGGCTATGTCGGGCATTTTAAACTGAGCTGGCAGCTGTTCTCCGAACGTCATTGTCTCATAATCTAACAACTCTTCATGTGTACCCCTCATTTTACGGGTAACTGTTTCAACCTGATCCCGGAGCTTCTGAAATTCTGCCTGAGACCCAATCACTTTTTGCCTGTTGCATATTCTGCCATGTCATCATCAAAAGTGGGGACATCATCCCCCAACCCATTCGAAGGCTCATCACGCCTCACATTCTCAGAATTTTCCCCCGGCACGGGGCACAACCATTTTGTCATGGCAGCAGTCAAGGCTTGCAACTGTTCAGTAATCTTGGCGAAGCCATTTTCCAACTGATCTATCCGGGATACCTCAATATCTGATTCACTCATGTCTGTTCTTTTAGTTAGTCTTGTCCCTTCTCTAACCCAACCCAACGGTATCTATGATGTCTTTTTGAGACATAGATGGTGTTAACATGATATATGTATGTATGAGGTGCATGAGATGCATGTAACATATATAACATATTAAATCAATTAAAATTTTCAAACAAATCGGCCTGTTACCATTTTAGAATCTTTCGGGCTAATTGTCATAGGAGTGAACCCATCCCAGTTTAAATGGCCCAATGAGTTCACATCTCATGACAAGGTGCCCGACTAAACCCAAATGGTAACGTTCCGAACACGATCACAAAGTGGCCCATCAATCACTTAGAAGCATTTGGCCCAATAGTCATGAAATACGTTCTTGTCCAGTTTAAATGGCCCAACAAGCCCATATCCCATGATAAATGGTCCAAATGGATCCAAACAACGATGTTCCCAAACACAAGCATAGAAGAAAGATGATGCAAACATGACATAATAATTCTACAATAATGACCTATCAACATTTCAGAAGCTTTTGGCCTAATAGTCATAAGGTGCGAACTTGCCCCAGTTTAAATGGCCCAGCAAGCCCGCATTTCTGACAATAGTCCAACTGCATCCAATGAGGATGGTCCACAAGCACATATTCAAGGAAATAATTGTTACTTTAGCCAATCCGATCTATGGGTGGGTTAGCAAGAGTATAGACAAAGGCTCTCACCGGCGAAGGATGGCCCAAACCTAGGTCTCCCCACTCAAGGGTTCGAGCAACCAAGTGAGCGCACCCATTTTTATACACTAAGGTACGTGCCAATGAGCTATGTTGTGTGACAGACTGTCAAATGGATTTCCCATTGTAGATTCCCCATAGGGAAGGTGGAGCGAGGCTCACTTAAATACCCAAGCCTCTTAGGCTCTTATCGCTTGGTGTCAGGATAAACAACGATTCCTCCAAATTAGTCCATCACAATAGGCTACGAGTAGATGGCTATCTAGGTGCCTTCACAGCTTTTCCTTCTAGAAAGGTAGTGAATGAAGGAAGACACCAAACCATTACCTAGCTTCAAAATGCCTTTGATTAAACCTTACTTTATCCACTATAGACACGGTCAATTAAAACATAAATCCAAACATCAAAAGACAATATTTCGGGGCCGACTCTCTATCCCCAGTGGAATCGCCAGACTGTGGGAACACAGAACTGGGCGACGCATGCTGTCTCGGCTCACGGCCCGGTCGGGAGTACGGAGTAGCCACGGGGGACTAAATCGGAGAATAATGGAGTCACCACCCGGTGTGAACCGGGAAAATTAGATTTAAGGCTGCACTCACCCCTCGCAAGGGAAGACCTCAAACCATTGGGTTCGGAATGGTCCCTTACTTATGCCACTTGTCATGACAGGATTTATGTAATAATTTAATCAGGCTTAAGTAGCACTTATTTCCAAGAGTATCATGCTTCTAAATTCACGGGTACAAAATAAAACTTATACATACATTTCACATATATCTCACATCTAAGAACACATGCCTGAAAATACCTCAAAGTAACGACGAACATACAACTTCATTCAGCATATCAGATTCATGAAAAACAAGCATTCATATAACCGCACAAGCATACATGTGAGCACTTTTCCAAGTGATACGTGGAATTGTATCCCAGTACAGACCGCATTACCGTCCATTCAGAATCGGCTACGGAATTTATGTCTGGGTTTCCATCCGATATATCACAAGAAATAATACTCCAAAGTCATCATGGCATAGGTATATGAATCGTAATGGGTTAAATCAAGACTAAGGCAAATGACGCAACTAATGGAATAAACATGCTTTTCATTATTATGTGCACAAGGATAAGAATGACTATGTGTGGTTCCATAAAAAAAATCACCTAAGAAACAATTATACATGGCATGTGATGAATATGTCTCAGTTCAGTGTGTTCGCGTTCGTGTAGCGTTCGTAAACGCGTTCGAACGGTAAACAGAAGGTTCGCGTTCGTATGGCGTTTGATAATGCGTTCGAACAGAAATGAAACAGAATGCTCACGTTCGTATGGCATTCGTGAACGCGTTCGAACAGAAATGAGACCTGATGCATGATAAGGCAAAATGCATGTGCGTTCGAGTTGCGTTCGTAAACGCGTTCGAACGGGAACAGACCGGATGCATGAAATGGGACGCAATACATAAACAACAAAATAAAGGGGCGCGGCCAAGTACTGCCGTAAAGGTGGCCTTTTGGGGCTCTTGGTCTCTCAAAGAGAGGACCTTTAGACTAACTTACTAAGCCCATGCGCTCGATCGCATCATACATACAAAAATAAAGCCAATCATATCAAAACCAAGTATGCCCGATTGAACACATCTTACATCCAATCCGAACACACATCACCGGCGCGGCAAAGCATCGTGGTAAAGGGTTTTAACCCCTCCCCATAAGGGATCTTTCATTCCACTTACTAAGCCCATGCGCTTGATTGAACCATGCATAAAAAGATAAAGACAATAATATCAAACTAAGTATGCCCGATTGAACGTATCTTGCATCCAACCGAACACACATCAACCGGCGCAGCAAAGCATCCTGGTAAAGGGCTTTAACCCCTCCCCATAGGGGATCTTTCATTCCACTTACTAAGCCCATGCGCTCGATTGAATCATGCATAAATAAATAACATACAGATTCAAGTGACGAAAAAAAAACAAAAGCAACACAAAGCAAAAGAGGGTGCCATTTACTCAAGCGGTACATGGAGTTGTGTCCCGAGTACAGATCATATTACCGTCCATTCGGAATCGGCTATGAAATTTGTCCGGGTTTCCATCCGATATACCACGAGAGTTGACACGTCTCTCATTTTTTCCACAGCCACAACATACTACATCTCATAATTCATGCATATTTATCTACTCAAGGGCCACAACATGCATTTCACATGACATTCATGCAAGTAATATTAATAAATAATACAAAAAAACGAGTGTGAAAGATACCCTCAGGTCTAACCTTTTTGCCAACTTTCTGGCTTGCGTTTCACTCACGGACGTCGGAAGGGTACAACTCCTCAACTTCTCCGGTTCACTGGTTTAGCGTCCTAGCTCACTGCTTTGCTGTTTTGCTTGCGGTTCGAACTCCGTTCTGCTCCTGTTCAGCCTCTGTTTTGCTGCTCACTACTCAGGCCACCTGTTTCGACATTTCAATGAACTGTTCCAAGTTTGTGTGTGTTCTTAGTGCAGTTGTGTGTGATTATTTTAGGGATTATGAATGCAGTCTCTTTATGTTACTGTTTTTAAGATTTTTAGGCAATGCTTTAAGTGTATTTTGCTGCTGTTTTAGGGGTTAAATTACTGCTGTTTGGGCGTGATTTAGGGACTGGTTTGGGTCAGTTTTGGTGGGAAGGCTGTTCGGGGGTACTTTAGTGGCTGTTTGGGTTGTGTTTGGCTGCCGTTGGGGTATATTTTTCAGTGATGTGTGAAGGCTTAGGGGGTTGCTATTTTCGGTGGTGATTAGGAGTTGTTTTGGTGGTTGGAGGGGGTGTGAATGGCTATTGTATTTTCGGTAATATGAGAGTGTTTGAGGGCTTGTTGTTTTCGGTAATGTGAGAGTGGGGGAAGAGAGAGTTGTTTGTTATTATGTGTATGAGCTAGGGGTTGAAAATTCTTTTCTTCTTTTTTGTTTGTGATGAGCGTGAACTAGGAGAGCCAATGCCTTGGAGAGGTGTGGTTTATATAGAGAAAGGCTAGGGCTTCATCTTGTCTCACAAGGAAGGGATTTGGTGCATTAAAGGGAGGATTTGATTTGGTGTTGGATAAGGAAATGATTAGATTTAGGGGGGACAAATCTTGGCTAGAATAGGAAGTCAATATCTTTAATTTGATATGATTGATTTTAATTAGGCATGACATCTTTTTAATTTAGTATGTGATTTGTTTAGTTAGGAAGTTAATATATTTGATTTATATTAATTAGGTATGATTATATTTTGTGTTTTATTTAATTGGTATATGGTTTAGATATTTTATTTAATATTTAATGTTTAATTTAATTAAATTGGGATGTGTTTTATGGGCTTTGGGGAGCTAATTGGGCTTGGGTGCGAGGTAGCAGCAAAACCAGAAACACCGACGCCGTTCGAACGCTTCCTCGAACGCGACACGAACGCCCGCAATCTGTTTGGCGTTCGAACGTATACATGAACGCGGCACGAACGAAAACAGTGAACCTTGTTTATTCTGAATTTCCCCTTCCGATATCCATTTCCCGCGGCTTCCGCGACTCAAAAGGTAGTGCCTCCAAATGAGACTCATCATCGGGTTTCACATGCAAAAATACAATGCCTACAAGGATGAAATATGTCTAGCTATCAAGATTATCTTGCGAGAGGCAATGCAATATGTTGGAATGGAACATCAGTATCAGTAGTAGTTCTGCCGAGTATGGCACTCTCGGGGCGAGGCCCATGTTAGTTCAGTATCAGTTCTGCTGGTTATGGCACTCTATGGGTGAAGCCCACATTAGTTCAGTATTAGTTCTGCCAGGTATGGCATTTTATGGGCGAGGCACACATTAGCATCAGAGACAGTTCTGCCAGGTACGACACTCTGGGTATGGAGATATCAGATCAGTCAGCCAGGTACGGCACTCCGGGTATGGAGACATCAGATCGGTCTGCCAGGTACGGCACTCCGGGTATGGAGACCAGATCAGTTTTGCCAACTGCGGCACTCTAGGTATGGAGACATCAGATCAGTCTGCCAGGTACGGCACTCCGGGTATGGAGATATCAGATCAGTTTTGCCAAATGCGACACCCTAGGTACGGGGTTAGCATGCCAGGTACATAATTCACACAATTGCGGCACTCTAGGTATGGAGACGCAACTGCGACACCCTAGGTATGGGGTTAGCACGCCAGGTACGGCATTCACACAACTGCGACACCCTAGGTATGGGTTAGCACGCCAGGTATGGCATTCAGACAACTTCGGCACTCTAGGTATGGAGATGCAACTGCGACACCCTAGGTATGGGGTTAGCACGCCAGGGATGACATTCACACAAATGTGGCACTCTAGGTATGGAGACGCAACTGCGACACCCTAGGTACGGGGTTAGCATGCCAGATACGGCATTCACACAACTACGACAGCCTAGGTACGGGGTTAGCACACCAGGTACGACATTTAGACAACTACGACACTCTAGGTATGGAGACTGAACTGTGACACCCTAGGTATGAGGTTAGCACGCCAGGTACGGCATTCACACAACTGCGACACCCTAGGTACGGGGTTAGCAAGCCAGGTACGACATTCGAACAACTACGACACTCTAGGTATGGAGACGAAACTGCGACACCCTAGGTACGGGGTTAGCACGCCAGGTATGACATTCAAATAATTACGACACCCTTGGTACGGGGTTAGCAAGCCAGGTACGGCAATCGGACAACTGCGACACTCTAGGTACGGAGACGTATCTGCGACGCCCTAGGTACGGGGTTAGCATGCCAGGTACGGCACAACCACATCAACTCTGCGACACTCTAGGTATGGAGACGCAACTACGACGACCTAGGTACGGGGTTTAGCACAATCAAATCAACTCAAATTAACATGGCAAGTCAAGTGGCCGCTGGTGAGCCAGGTAAGTGAAAATGCATTGCACGTACTTTGATAGGATTATCATTGTCACACACTGCACAAGTCCCATCAAAGTGGGGGTGACTGTAGGCACTACATTTTTGCATATAAGTCCCGATGATGAGTCTCGTATGGAGACACTACCTCTTTAGTTCTGAAATCCGCGGGAAACGGACGTTGGAAGGGTAAAGTTGGAAAATGGAATTTTTTTTGGATTTAATCCAGTTGTTTGGCTTCGGTTGCTCGTTGGATCTCTATTTGAAAGTTTATCTTTGGCCCAAAACCCCATAAACCACTTACCAAACCATAAACCAAGCCTAAACACCCAAGCCTACCCAAAGGACCAAAGCCCACGCCCAAGAAGCCTCATTCACGCCCATCACTCTCTTAATTAGGAAGATACACATTTAACACAAGCTTAAATCAAGTCAAATCCCTTCCTAATTAAAAGAAATCTCATGGATACCTTTCCTAATCAAAGCCAATCATTATCCCAAATTAGGGAGATCTTTTCCTTATGAGATACCAATTAGGAGATGTCACATTCATTAGGAGATTCTTTCCTATTCAAATAAGAAAAGTCTTCACCCCTTTGCCTATAAAAAGAGGCATTCACCACCCTTCTCAACCCTGGCTGATTCACACAATATACACACATCAAAACCTCTCTAATTCACCCCACAAACACCTCTTCACAAACCTAAGAACTCACGCTGCAACCAAAAAACCACACACAGCCTGCCACAAGTCATTCACGCCTCAACACAAAACGCCCATAATTCAACGCCGCCATTCAAAGACTCACAGCCACACCTTCACTCAAACAGCGCATCACCTAAGGCCACGCCTTCATTCCAAATAGCGACCAACAAGCTACCTCATCTCCTGTAACCAGCCCATTCACAAACTGCCGCACAAGCCACCAAACAAACTGCCCAAATCTTCCACATCTAGCCCTCTTCATAGTCACAAATACACGCCCAAACAGACCCTGCAACAGCCCTAAAAACCCCTCAAAGTCACGCCCAAATAGCCCCTCTGCATTGCCCTCCACTGCACGCCAAATACCCCCACTGCACTGTCTCTTTCACTGCCGCATATTAGCCCACTGCACTGCCCAGTTTTCACGCCAATTTGACCCTTAAAACAGTACAGAAAACACCCCGAAACTGCACTAAAAAAATGCATAGAACCCCCCTCAAAACCATCAAAAACCACAACCAATACCCCTCCAAAAACGCCCAAAAACAGTCCCCTAAAACAACCAAAATAGTGGCCTAAAAACAGCAGCAAAATAGCAGCAAAATAGAGTAAAAACAATAGCCCGAACAGCAAAACAACGAGGAAAGACGTTGAGTTAGTGAACCGGAAGAGTTGTGGATCATCCACCCTTCCAACGGATGTGTAACGCCCTCTCGTGAGACGACAAAAGAGGTTAGACCTGAGGGCACCCTTTTTATTTATTATCTTTCATTTATTTTGTTTATTTTAAAAATATTATCGCATGAGAGTCGTTTATTGAGGCATGATGTGAATGTTGGATGAGCGGAATATGTGTTCCCTTTTGTGGTATATAGGATGTAAACCCGGACGTAAATTCCGTAGTCGAATCCGAATGGACGGTATTACGGTTTGCACTCGGGACATAATGCCACGTACCGCTTGAGAGACACGTATTTCGTCTCATCCAAATTTTTGTTTGAGCATGTTATAGTTCGTAGGTTATTTATTTGTTATTAAAGCATGATTTAGCTTAGTTTATTATTTATTCTTTAAAGCATGATTACGTTATTTTAGGCATGATATTTTGTTTAGTTTATGATTATGTTTAAATTGCTATTTGTTTATTTTGGTTTAATGGTTCAATGTGCTCATTGTGTGATATTGTGTGTTTGTCGTTTAAAGACTTACTTTCAAGCATGCAAACTTAGATTGTGAGTTATTTTGATGAATAAAAACTAGACATAGGTTACCATTGAGCATATATGTTGAGTGGATTCGGTTAGTTTATTGCACAAATCATATCATCACAAGTGACATAAGTAAGGGACCATTCCGAACCCAACGGTTTGAGGTCTTCCCTTGCGAAGGGTGAGTGCGGCCTTAAACTATTTTCCCGGTTCACACCGGGTGGCGACTCTATGTTATTTCTCTGGTTTAGTTCCCTCGCAGACTATTCCGTACTCCCAACTAGGCCGCGAGCCTAGAACAGCGTCGTCAAGTTCTGTGTCCTACAATTTGTTTAGTTAGGAATATAATATACTTGATTGATTTTAATTAGGTATGATTTTATTTGATATTTATTTTAATTTGGTATATGATTTTTAGATTTTTATTTAATTTTGCCATGTGTTAAATATGCATTTTATTAATTTGGATGTGTTTTAAGTGGGCTTGGGCGTGTGGGCTAGGTGTGGTGGGCGTGTGGGCTTGATGTGTATTTCAAGGGTTTTAGGCCAAGGTTAAATGATTTGCGGGTTTTTCTGGGCCCAATGTGCTTTAAAACAGAGGTCCGACGAGTGAGCCCGAAGCTAAACAAGCGAATAAAATCTAACCAAATACTGATTCCCTTCCGACGACTGTTTCCCATGACTTCTTTGACATAAAAGGTAGTGTCTCCAAATGAGACTCCTCATCGGGACTTATATGTAAAAATACAGTGCCTACAGTCGCCCCCACTTTGATGGGACTTGTGCAGTGTGTGACAATGACAATTCTATCAAAGTACGTGCAATGCATTTTTACTTACCTGGCTTGCCAACTGCCACTTGACTTGCCATGTGTTGAGTTGAGTTGATTTTGTTATGAGGTGGTCCATTCTCGAACCGGGTTGATGAAAGGTGGTCCATTCTCGAACCGTTACTGTGAGGTGGTCCATACCCGGACCGTTGTCGTGATACGGTCTATTCCCGAACCTTGCTCTATTCTTGGATTACCGTTCTCGGTTTGTTGATTCTCGAACTCTACTCCATTCTCGGATTACCATTCTCGGCTTGTTCATTCCCCAACCTTGTTCCATTCTCGGATTTCCGTTCTCGGCTTGTTCATTCTCGAACTCTGCTCCATTCTCGGATTACCATTCTCGGCTTGTTCATTCTCGAACCTTGTTCCATTCTCTGATTGCCACTCTCGGCTTGTTCATTCTCGAACTCTGCTTCATTCTCGGTTTGCCATTATCGGCTTGTTCATTCTCGAACTCTGCTTCATTCTCAGTTTGCCATTATCGGCTTGTTCATTCTCGAACGCTGCTCCATTCTCGGATTGCCATTCTCAGCTTGTTCATTCTCGAACCTTGTTCCATTCTCGGATTGCTATTCACAGCTTGTTCATTCTCGAACCTCGCTCCATTCTCAGATTGCCATTCTCGGCTTGTTCATTCTCGAACTCTAATCCATTCCAGGATTACCATTCTCGGCTTATTCATTCTCGAACCTTGCTCCATTCTCGGATTGCCATTCTTGGCTTGTTCATTCTCGAACTCTGCTCCATTCTCAGTTTGCCATTCTCGGCTTATTCATTCTCGAACTCTGCTCCATTCTCGGATTGTCATTCTCAGCTTGTTCATTCTCGAACCTTATTCCATTCTCGGATTGCTATTCTCAGCTTGTTCATTCTCGAACCTCACTCCATTCTCAGATTGCCATTCTCGGCTTGTTCATTCTCGAACTCTGATCCATTCCCGGATTACCATTCTCAGCTCGTTCATTCTCAAACCTTGCTCCATTCTCGGATTTCCATACCCGGAAAAACTGATACTAATAAAGATGTGGCCCTCGCCCCCAGAGCGCCATACCTGGCAGGACTGATACTAAACTAATGTGGGCCTTGCCCCCCGAGTGCCATACCTGGCAGGACTGATACTGAACTAATGTGGGCCTTGCCCCCCCGAGTGCCATACCCGGCAGAACTGATACTGAACTAATGTGGGCCTCAACCCTGGGACTCCTCCTCAAAACTAACACCAATGTGGGACTCAATCCTCAGATTACTACCCGAATCTAACACTAATATGGGCCTCAGTCCTAGGATTATTACCCGAATCTGATACTGTGCTTTACTATTTCTGATGGGCTTGTCTTTGCCGTTTCCTCTTTTCTTCTTCAAAACCTGTGAATACAAAACAAACACAAAAAAGAATGCAAAATATGTTACGTGTATGCATGCATACATGAGTTTCTTATCCTGTCAGGTTAGGTTTTCTGCCAATTCTCTTGGTGACTTGCTCAGTCTTCTCTTTCTTAGGCACAATACTGCTTCGATTTATCCACATTGATCGGCTTGGTGAACTCATTCATTTCCAAGTCTGACAGTCTCGCTGCCCTCATTTTCCAATTTCTGAATGGCTATCTTATCTTTTCTGCTTGCTTCTTCTGAGGATTCCCCGTGTTCTAAACATTACTGAGTATCATAGTACCAGGGTTGAATGCTTTTGTCAAATGTACTCATGTTGCAAGTTGAAAGGAAGAGATTTAGGCAAGTAACCCAAATGAACGCCTTTATTATCATTTAAGAAATGGTTCGAACATGTAGATTAAATCAATGTCTATATTAAAAATGCAGGATCAAATAAACTAGGAGGAACAACTTTATCATTTGCAGCATTGCATTCTTCCTTGGCCTATGGTTCTTCACTGTCATCCCCTATCTCCATGTAAGAAGCTTGGAGGTTAAGGGTTTGGAGGATAAAAGTTTCGGGAAATCCAGAGTTGATCATGTAGGTGGGTGGTGGAACGGAGTGGTAGTTTGGTAGAGGGTTTCTGTGTGTGTTAGGTTGTTCTTTTCCTGGATCGGGTATTTTATGGGAATCTATGAGGTCTTGGATTTCATGCCTGAGGCGGGTGCAGTTGTCGGTGTCATGGCCATATAGCTGGTGGAAGTGACAATAAAGGTTCACATTTAAGTGTGGCGGTGGGGGGTGTGGAAGTGGTTTGCCTTCTAAGGGTTTCAAGAGTCTTTGTCCCTGCAACTTTTCAAACACCTTCGACAAAGGTCTACCAAGGTTGGAGAATTGCCTGTTTCTGATGGCAGCGACTTCGGCAGTAGTAGGCTTGGTTTCGGAAGGCCCCCCAAAAGTTCTCATATTCTGGCTATAAAACTTTCTGTTCTCAGCTTCTTCCTCCTCAATATCCATAACAGTCTCTCTCAACTGTCGGAAATCCGCAATCATGGAGGTCATCCTCCTCAGTTTACCATAAATTGAGGGCTTAGTACCCTTGATAATCATTTTTATTTGATCATTCTCTAAGGGCCTAGTCTGCATCTTTAAAAGTTGACCTCTCAAGCGGTCCACATAATCTTTAAAGCTCTCCTCCGGCTTTTGCTTAGTATTCTCCGAATCACGGAGTGACAGATCGATCTCCAGGTCTGTGACATACTGTTTTAAGAAGACATCGGCCAGTTACCTCCAATCTTCCCTAATCTTCTTCTCAAGGCTGTGATACCAAACTATCGGCGCCCCCTCAAGTGACATCCCAAACATTTTCTGCACTTGACGCTTGGATAAACCCACTGAACTCATAACTGAAACATACTGACGGAGATGGACCCTCGGATCCCCATTCCCGTTGAACTTAGCCATATCCGGCATCTTGAACTGAGCTGGCAACTGTCCTTCGAAGGTCATTGCCTCATAATCCAACAAGTCTTCATGCTTACCCCTCATTTTACGGGTAACTGATTCTACCTGATCTCGGAGCCTCTGCAATTCTGCCTGATTCTCAGTCATTCTTCCTGTCGCATATTCTGCCATGTCGTCATCAAAAGTGGGGATGTCATCCCCCAACCTGTTCGGAGGCTCCTCATGCCTCACATTCTCATAACTTCCCCCAGCACGGGGCACAGCCATACCAGCCACAACAGTAGTCAAGGCTTGCAACTGTTTAGTAATTTTGGTGAGACCGTTTTCCAACTGATCTATCCGGGATTCCTCGTTATCGGATGTACTCATATCTGTTACTGGTCTTTTAGTGAGTCTTCCTTCTTCCCTAACCCAAAAAGAATCTATGATTTCTTTTATAGACATAGAGGGTGTTAACACGATATGTATGCATGAGATGAATGAGATGCATGTGATACAAGGAATATATCAACTCATTAAAATTTTCACACAAATCGGCCAATCATCATTAGAAGCTTTTGGGCTAACTGTCATAGGAGTGAACTCGTCCCAGTTTAAATGGCCCAACAAGTTCACATCTCATGGCAAGAAGTCCAATCGTATCCAAATAACAATGTTCCTAAACACAAACATATAATGGCCCATTGGCGTTATAGAAGCTTTTGGCCTAATCATCATAAGATACGTTATTGTCCCAGTTTAAATGGCCCAACAAGCCCATACCTCATGACAAAAGGTCCGAATGGATCCAAACGACAATGTTCCCAAACACAAGCACAAGTAAATAATTCTTACTAGTTCTACGACTAAGGTTCACATGTGGGTTTACGGGGGTGTGGACAAAGGCTCTCGCTGATGAAGGATTGCCCATCTCCCCACTCAAGGGTCCGAGCGACCAAGTGAGCGCACCTTTTTTATACACTAAGGTACGGGCCAATGAGCTATGGTGTATGACTGACTTTCAAATGGATTTCCCATTGTAGATTCCCCAGAGGGAGGGTGGAGCGAGGCTCTCTTAAGTACCCAAGCCCCTTAGGCTCTTATTGTTGAGTTTTCTAAGTGTCCCAAGATCAAAATACAAGCATGAATCTCAAGTGAATACAACGACGAAGTTGCGGAATACTTACATCAAGCGGTTGAGAGACGATTTGGGCAACAAAACGAGCTCACTGCCCTTCATGAACTGCTCACGCAGTAGCAGCCCACTGCCCTCCATATTCTGTTTTTGGTCACCAAAATCAAGCTCCAAGCTTTCCGAAATGGTTCCCGACTCATGGGTATACTTCCCTATCACCTTCGCATTGATCCCGGAGTGTGCTAGCACTCTTGTTTTGCCACAAAACCACACTTTGCTTCCCTTTTGTCCCTCCATTTCCACGGCAGTGAACTGCCAAGAACAGAACAAAATTTCCCTCTAAGGGCGTGAGAGAGAAAGCATTTGTTGCTTAAAAACGTGAGCAATTTGGCTCCACAAATAAATAATAACGTGAGAGAGAGAGAGTTGTTGAAAAGCAAAGTGTATTAGGTGTATTTAATTTCCAAAATAATAAACCATATACCACTTTTCATTTGGAAAAAGTCAAGCACTTAATGCTTCAACAACTTCCATCAATCACCATCAATCACATCAATCAATCTTGTCAAGTCACATCACTCAAAGTGACAAGTGATTTGACGCTTGATGCGACTAGCGATTTGACGCTTGATTTGACTTGCGTGCCGCACTCGAATTCGAAACGCGAATACGCTCGCAAATAATCTCGGGCTCGGGTTCGCTAATTCCAAATTAACGAATTTTCCGTTGCGTCGCAATTAAAAGATTACGCCTAGCAAAATCACTATTCACGTCGCTAACGAATTAATTCTAAATTAACTCGTTCACCCGAATTAAAATCTAATTTCAATTCCGCGTCGAAATCCAATTTCCTTTAATATATCGAATATATTAATTAATCGATTAATTCCAAATTAATCGTTCTCTCTCTTTAAATGATATTTCATCCCAGATAAAATATCTCCGTAATTAATCCCAGATTAATTTTCTCTCTCATCTAATTAATCCCAGATTAATTAAAAGTGCGAGTCATACGTCATCGGTGAATCTTTGGGAAGCAACCCATGAGATCCCCGGATATGTTGGCAAGTAAATACGGTCGTCGGTGTATCCGAATCACGTACGTACCAAGTACTACGTTCTACCGATTTACGAGACAAGGTCGGCTCCTAGCAAAGCACGATGTCTACCAAATTCTCCGGTCATATTCATCTAAGAATATTAAGATCTGTATCAAGCGTAGTATACCATTGTATTGTGTATATCGGTCCAGTATCGGATAGTCACGTGCTAGGGCTGGGGCTGGATAAGTGTCTGCCCCGTCCGAAGCACATGTCGGATGTCTGGTAACATAGTCTCTATAATCGGATATTCATGACCTGGTCACAATATCCCGATTGGATGCGCATCACTCAAGAGCACTAGTACCGTATCCTGCGTGACATCATCTCCACTATGATTGAAGTGATACTTCCGTCTCGACATCACACCCAATACACTACGACTTTCTGTTAAACCCAGAAGTGGTGTACACAGAACCGGTTAAAGCCCTGTAACACCAAGACCAAAGTCTATCGATTATCGTAAGTATTTGCGATGTAAGTCTCAGGTTAAGACTATACACACCTACCTTGATTTCGGCCTCCCATAGACACATAGTCATAATACCAATGGGATTCCGAGGGGTCTATCCAGAGCGAAGCTGTTTCCCGTACCATGGGTGAAACACGACCTCATATCGCACTTGCATAAGTATCCGATACTTATATATATGAGAACTATGCCGTTGTGCCCTCACAACCCGCACAAGTGCAATACTAGCCTATTCCGCATTATCGATGTCCAGTCTCGATAATACTCCGGCTAGGGATATTTAATGATTAATCCTTCGGGGACTGATACTGTCTCATATCATTCTCAGTCTAGGAACTAATCACAGGGACCTCTCATCATTTATATATCTATGGTGATCTAATCACTAATGATGAGAGTGCAATTTCCTTGTCACATAGTTAATTTGTACAACAAGACCATGATCTGTACAAATAGTGACGCTATGGGTCATATTATCCAACAATCTCCCACTTGGCACATAGCCAGTCACTCAAGTGTCCCACACCCGAACTATGTACGGTTCGCTCAAATTGCTGAGGAAAGGGTTTCGTCAGCGGATTTGTTTGATTATCGTTTGACACGATTTATACGATCATCACATCGCCATGATGTATGATCCGAACGAATCATATGATATAGAAGTATATATCTGGATCGTTGATGAGACCATTAATTCTTTAGCCTGTGCTGACGCCTAGCTCAGCCGCTAACAGAACTATATCAATCTAATTAGATTTATTATCGATCCAAATGGCTTATATTGCTGCCTCAGCTGCAGCAATAATCCGCATTTGTTGTTTATTCGGCAACAGTTATCTTGCTTGGAAGATTTCTAGCTCACTGTCCCGTTATTCAAACTTTATGGTACCACAATATTTAACTGTTTGAAACTTGCAGCAGTGATCCTTCTCCATAGTTTATGACAACATCTTTAGTTCTCTGAGATACTAATAGATGTTCTTAATCTTTAATCCAATGACTATCACGTGGATTGACCTGATCGTGACTCCATATGCTCGAAGCGTATGAGACACCCTATCAAGTACATTTTAAATGTACAATTTCCCAGAGAGTGTTGACAACTCCAAATCTATCACAGTAGATCTTTATTCCTTGAATAAAGGTTGTCACTCCCCAGAATTCTACGGAGAATTTTTATTGAAAGCCAAGCTTTCAACAATAGCTTTATGGGAATTTCACTGTCAGTGCGCTCTCCCACTAACCTCCTTATATACACAAGAATTATTTCGTTTTGAGTCAAATCATAAACCATTATGATTATTTCAAAACGACAGTTCCAAGAACCTTATGCTTGCATTAATCCAAACATGGATCCAATAACCCGCAAACCTTGTTTGTCGGTTATACAAAATCGTCAGGATGTTGTAAACATTCTCCAAAAATTTCCTTTTCAGGAAAGCGATTTTGATATATAACTGGCACATTTCATAAATGAAATTACAGTTATTTTCAAGCATCTTCAAAATGGATTTACCATGGCAACAGGTAACAGGTTGAACCGTTATTAACTTAATGTTGATAACGATACCTTTCCGTCAAAAGCCCAGCTTTGTACGTTGGTATGTTCCTTCCATGTATGTCTTCCTTGAAGACATTTAATGCACCATAGGCACAATGCCTTGTGGTACAACACTAGTATCCAAACATAGTGTTATACATGGAATCCATTTCGGACTCATGGCACTTTGCCATAACAGGGAGTCGATACCTCGTATCACTTCCTCATAACGTAGTCGGATGGTACACCTCCATAAGATTGACATCTTTATGGGGTGAGATCAGAAACCCATACCCTAGGTTGTTTTCTGACTCTATCTGATCTACTAGTTTCTTGTGTATTTGAAGATTAATGGTATAGATTCATCATAGATGAACTATTTGTGTTCCATTAAGGACTTCGTGCCTTGAACAGTATTACTCTGATTTTCATCGAGTATCACTATCCTCCCACTGACCACTGCATATCGGTATTCCTCTCAGGAAAACCGCATGGTGAGCAACAATCACATTGTTCTCATGTGAGATTTACAAGTACTATATTTAAGGTTTCCCTTAGGATAGCCTATATTGGCACTTATCCAATTTGGGTCTTTTAGTTTGGTATCATCCAAACTTTATGCCTGGCATACCCCAATTATCAGGAATGAGAAACCCCGTTTCTTTCCTGTTCATATTCTATATGATATCTCTTCAAACAGATTTATATGGAACCTTATTCTAAATAAGTTTTGCACTGTTAATACATATCCTATTGAAGGAAACAGTAGCTCAGAGCGACTCGTGATAAACCTTATCATGTCCAACAAAATTCGGTTTTTAGTTCGGACACACCGTCTAACTGTCGTGTCTCGGGAGGAGTCCTCATATGAAAGAATACCGTACTCTTTCATTTACTTATGAACTTACTGCTTAAGTATTTTCCATTACGGTCTTATCGTGGCGGAATAATACTATAGCCGATCTGTTTATTTACTTCGTGTCGAAACTTCAATAGTTTCCGATCTGTGTTCTTCAAAAGAAACACATAACCACAACGTGATGTCACACATCCGTTAAGGTCCGAAATATTCATGTTCACATCTAGCCTAGCTAGATATGGGCCCACTTACTTCACCATGAATAGGGCTAACAGATCGGTGGCCCTTTTACTATTACCAAGTAAATAGTATTTTAGGTATTTTACCTAATAAACTAGATTCGCAGACCTTATTTGAATAGTCAAATCAGTCCTAGTACCCACTTTTCAAAAGTGTGGATATACGAGTCTTGCTTAATTGTGTCCTAGACAACAATGCCACAAATAAGTCTCTATTGATCAAATCAATTTGAGCTATTTATTTGTCATTTTATATGTTTGAGATTTTTATTTATATTCAAAATATAAATTCTGTTATTTACATCTAATGTATTTATCTCAGTATCATCTTTATATAATGAAACACTTAGTGTTCTAGAATATAAAGGTTTTATCCGCATCGGATTAAACACTGATATAGAGATAATGTCTCTAGTCAAACTAGTTACATGATAACATTTCCTAATTTAAGTACATACCCAAAGGGTAGTTCCTATAATTAGGTATCTACGGTCGAAACAACCGACTTTCGTCCCGTTTCCGATTCGCAGAGAAATCTCGGCTTGAAGTCAGTATCCAGCTCATAGCGGATTCTGAACATCAATACATATATTTTATGTACCACACTAAGTATTTAAAATCCAATTTCAATACTAGTAGTGAACATAACTTTGACAAATATTTTTAAAGTTAGAGCCTCGCCCTTTCTTTAATTCATTCGTGTCTTCCATATCCAAATGGTAGTCACTTTGGGATATGTCAATTATCTTTTCAATATTTCACAAACCTTTGGCCAAGCCTTGGGTTTTAGAATATCGAAATGATGTGCACCTTGTGCAACTTGCCCAATTGCAAACTTTGACTTTGAAATAGATTTATTGTCAAGTATATTAAATTAAGCACTAAAGTAATCATCACATAAATCTTCCAAAGATTTATGCTCTACTTATTTGCTTAATTTGGGCTTAGGTATAAGTTATTTTATCAATTAAATAACCTTTAAAGTAACCTATTATTAATTCCCAATGAAAATTAAATCATTTAAATATTCAACTTTTCATTTTTATCTTGATTACAATAGTCCAACTATTTAATCAACGATTATTGTACTATATATATTATAATGATTATAATAGTCCAACTATATAATCAAATATAATCCAAATTAATAACCTCAATTACATTGATTACTATAATCCAATTATAAAATCAACTGTAAATGAAATTAATTAATCCAAATATATTGATTAATATAATCCAATTATATATAATCAAGTATAATACAGTCCAACTGTTTATTAAAACAACAATTTAAATATTAGTCCAACTAACATTTAATATTACGACGAAATAATTTGAATGAGCGCGTTAGCGAGTAATTGAACGAATATTGCAAATTCAATTCTTGCCTCCCACTATTTTTCGTCGAGCCTCTAACCCTCTGTCGAGTACTCGGAAACCGTGTTTCCTAGTGGGCTAGGATCCCGTTAAAGTATCACACAATCTTGACTTTGGCCAACAAATTGTATGATAATTAACTAGGTAGATCTCGAAGATCAATTGGATCTCATCCAACTCCTAGATCCAGTAGGTGGACATCCAAGTCCCAAACATATATCTTATATATGCCTATATATCAAATATATACCCTAACCTTTTTCCTCTGAATCAACTAGGCCTTGGCTTTGGCACAACAAACCTAATGATCCCAGTCAAGCGCGGACCCATTGACATGGAAGCTTCGTAATCAATGTCGATGGACAAGAAGTGGTCTTGACTTTGGCCAACAAACCACAACTTGGACATGACACCGATATGGAACAAAGCCTCGTGATTAAAACACATCTTCGACGGACAAGGGCTTGACTTTGGCCAACAACCCCTGCCAATCTCGGATCTTGAGCAAGAATCACTCAATGGAAGGAAAATAAACGCTTGATATTGACGAGGGTTTTTTCGCGTGCAAATTGGCTACCAATTTAATTATCTTTGTTAAGGTCTCATCATCATACACCCTTAAACATGCATTCTAAATACATAATAAAGCGAGTATGAAAATAAATAATAATGATATGCGGATGGATACTTACCACATTGATCCTAGATCAAATCTCTCCCTTTCTCACTCAAGCTAGCACTTGTATTACTTCTACCCGTTACACTACACTTCTAAAGAAACCTCATTTACATGGAGGGGAATAGGTGAGAAGAGAATACAAAGAGAATGAAGGTGATAAGGCTGGACACGCAGGTCCAATTTAATAAATCGAATTTATTACAACAATTTCTAAAATTGCCCACCCATCTAATATCCATCCGATATACATTATTCATGCATCACAACCATGTATTCACTCACATAAGCATGCTATCAATCAATCTAATCAAATTAATTAATCTGATAATTAAGTGATCATCCAATGTTCAAACAACGATTTGATTTTGTTCGAGTCAAACTCGTTTTTGCGAATAAGTACTCAAAGTACAAATTCTCAAATCAAATTAAACTACATAATTAAATCCAATTTAATATGCATTTAATACTAATCCAATTATTTAATTCCAAATTAAATCTTACACTTTATTTACGAACCTTTACGACTTAAATTCCAAATTTAATCGTTACGGGTCTCAAAGCCCAATTAATATCCAATATTAATTTAATTAAAGTCTAATGGGCTTTTAATTAATTTCTTAAGGCGTGGACTTTTGGTCAACTCGGGTCAAACCGAATAACCAAAATCCAATCCGGGAGTTACCCCATAAGCCTAGAAATCAATCTTGGCCCATTAGGCCCAATTAAACTTTAAAGGTCCAATAGTCGCATTTGGGCTTTATGGATGCGGTTTTGGGCCCATTTAGATCCAATCCATTTGGCCTAAACCCAACTTGATAAAATCAAGCCCAATAAGCTCAATTACAACATTAAAGTCCAATTTCCAAAATTAGGCCCAATTAATTAAATATACAAAATCCAATTTTACAATTTAATTAATCAAAGTGCATTAACATAATTAATCACCTAAGTCTTTATTTCCAAAACACAAATTAGGCTAATTAATCATGCTTATCTAGATCAATTAGTGTCCAACACAAATTAATCAAAATCAAACCCATTACATGCTCTTTAAGTCTCGGCCAAAAGGGAATTTATATGTCTGATTCGGTTTCAATCCAATTAAACACACAATCGACATTAAATCAACACTTCTAATCGTTTCAAGTCATCCAATGATCAACTAAACAAAATTCCAAGACATTTAGGGCATACACCTATTCGGCCAACATATCCAAATTGGGGAAATTTGTTCCAAACATAATTTCATCAAATTGATCCAATCAATTATCAATTAAAACATATTTAAGCATACTTAATCATCCAATTTCATAATTACATGCTCAAATCAATTTTACCCAATTTCATGCTCATTATCATTCTTGGCAATTTGGGGATTTTACGTCCGATTCGAATTCAATCCAATTGATTCTACAATCGACATCAAATCATCATCCCGAATGATTTCCAACACATCCAATTGTCAAAAATCAAAAATCCCAAGACATTAAAATCAATTCAAGTTTCGGCCAAGGAGGGAATTTGGGGAAAAAATTGATCCAATCAAATTTTCTTCAAATTGACCATGTCAATCTTCAATTCAAACACTATTAAGCATACAAATTCATCCAATTTAATTTATCATGCTCAAAATCAGTTTGCCCAAATTTTAGCCCTAACTTTTTTCATGCTTTTAACCCAAGCTCTTGATGCCATTGTTGAGTTTTCTAAGTGTCCCAAGATCAAAATACAAGTATGAATCTCAAGTGAATACAACGACGAAGTTGCGGAATACTTACATCGAGCGGTTGAGAGACGATTTGGGCAACAAAACGAGCTCACTGCCCTTCATGAACTGCTCACGCAGTAGCAGCCCACTGCCCTCCATATTCTGTTTTTGGTCACCAAAATCAAGCTCCAAGCTTTCCGAAATGGTTCCCGACTCATGGGTATACTTCCCTATCACCTTCGCATTGATCCCGGAGTGTGCTAGCACTCTTGTTTTGCCACAAAAACCACACTTTGCTTCCCTTTTGTCCCTCCATTTCCACGGCAGTGAACTGCCAAGAACAGAACAAAATTTGTCCTCTAAGGGCGTGGTGAGAGAAAGCATTTTGTTGCTTAAAAACGTGAGCAATTTGGCTCCACAAATAAATAATAACGTGAGAGAGAGAGAGTTGTTGAAAAGCAAAGTGTATTAGGTGTATTTAATTTCCAAAATAATAAACCATATACCACTTTTCATTTGGAAAAAGTCAAGCACTTAATGCTTCAACAACTTCCATCAATCACCATCAATCACATCAATCAATCTTGTCAAGTCACATCACTCAAAGTGACAAGTGATTTGACGCTTGATGCGACTAGCGATTTGACGCTTGATTTGACTTGCGTGCCGCACTCGAATTCGAAACGCGAATACGCTCGCAAATAATCTCGGGCTCGGGTTCGCTAATTCCAAATTAACGAATTTTCCGTTGCGTCGCAATTAAAAGATTACGCTTAGCAAAATCACTATTCACGTCGCTAACGAATTAATTCTAAATTAACTCGTTCACCCGAATTAAAATCTAATTTCAATTCCGCGTCGAAATCCAATTTCCTTTAATATATCGAATATATTAATTAATCGATTAATTCCAAATTAATCGTTCTCTCTCTTTAAATGATATTTCATCCCAGATAAAATATCTCCGTAATTAATCCCAGATTAATTTTCTCTCTCATCTAATTAATCCCAGATTAATTAAAAGTGCGAGTCATACGTCATCGGTGAATCTTTGGGAAGCGACCCATGAGATCCCCGGATATGTTGGCAGTAAATACGGTCGTCGGTGTATCCGAATCACGTACGTACCAAGTACTACGTTCTACCGATTTACGAGACAAGGTCGGCTCCTAGCAAAGCACGATGTCTACCAAATTCTCCGGTCATATTCATCTAAGAATATTAAGATCTGTATCAAGCGTAGTATACCATTGTATTGTGTATATCGGTCCAGTATCAGATAGTCACGTGCTAGGGCTGGATAAGTGTCTGCCCCGTCCGAAGCACATGTCGGATGTCTGGTAACATAGTCTCTATAATCGGATATTCATGACCTGGTCACAATATCCCGATTGGATGCGCATCACTCAAGAGCACTAGTACCGTATCCTGCGTGACATCATCTCCACAATGACTGAAGTGATACTTTTGTCTCGACATCACACCCAATACACTACGACTTTCTGATAAACCCAGAAGTGGTGTACACAGAACCGGTTAAAGCCCTGTAACACCAAGACCAAAGTCTATCGATTATCGTAAGTATTTGCGATGTAAGTCTCAGGTTAAGACTATACACACCTACCTTGATTTCGGCCTCCCATAGACACATAGTCATAATACCAATGGGATTCCGAGGGGTCTATCCATAGCGAAGCTGTTTCCCGTACCATCGGTGAAACACGACCTCATATCGCACTTGCATAAGTATCCGATACTTATATATATGAGAACTATACCGTTGTGCCCTCACAACGCGCACAAGTGCAATACTAGCCTATTCCGCATTATCGATGTCCAGTCTCGATAATACTCCGGCTAGGGATATTTAATGATTAATCCTTCGGGGACTGATACTGTCTCATATCATTCTCAATCTAGGAACTAATCACAGGGACCTCTCATCATTTATATATCTATGGTGATCTAATCACTAATGATGAGAGTGCAATTTCCTTGTCACATAGTTAATTTGTACAACAACACCATGATCTGTACAAATAGTGACGCTATGGGTCATATTATCCAACACTTATCGCTTGGTGTCAGGAATAAACAACGAGTTCACCAAATTAGTCTGTCACAGTAGGCTACAAGTAGAATGATTATCTAGGTGCCTTCACAGCTTTTCCTTATAGAAAGGTAGTGAGTGAAGGAAGACACCAAACCATCACCGAGCCTTAAGAATGCCTTTGATTAAACCTCCTCTACCCACAATAGACAAGGTTAACTTAAAGCACAAATCATAATATTACAAGATATTATTTCGGGGCCGATTCTCTATCCCCAGTGGAGTCACCAGACGGTAGGACACAGAAAGTTAGACGACGCTGTTCCGGGCTCGCGGCCCGGTTGGGAGTACCGAGTAGCCCGCGGGGGACTAAACCGGAGAAATAACATGGAGTCGCCACCCGGTGTGAACCGGGAAAATGATTTAAGGCCGCACTCACCCCTCGCAAGGGAAGACCTCAAACCGTTGGGTTCGGAGTGGTCCCTTACTTATGCCACTTGTAATGAAATGATTTGTGCAATAATTTAATCGAATCTAGCAATATATATTCCCAATGGTGTTCTATCTCTAAGTTCACATGCATAGGTAAGCTCATCTAAGTTCACATGTAACACGTTTTTATATTTGCATACAACCTATTTGCATATAATCTATGTCCGCATTTGCATGCATAAAGATAAATTGAAATATGGCAAGCATACAATTTCATAAGCACATTACATTCATGGACACGGAAACGCAAACAAATGGTAGTTGCACGATCATGCGTAATAAAGAGAAACAATTAGGTATATAATGCAAAAAGATAACTAGAGAGGCAATTGTTCACCAAAATAAATGTGCCATGATGCGATTTCAAAAGATAAATAATAGAAGTGAAAGAAAAGAGATGTGATATATGCCCATATTTATATAGGACTTCAAGTGTCCGATTAAACGTATCTCACATTCAATCGAATGCACTTTGTCCGATGCGGCAAAATGTCGTGGCAAAGGTAGCCCGTAGGCTTTCTATCCCTCAAAGTAGAGGGCCTTTAATCCAACTTCATTTGCCCGTGTGCGATGCAACATGATGCATGATTATGCAAGAAGATGACATACAAAGAAAAGCAAATAACGAAATAAAAGGTGCGGTGAATTATCGTGGTAAAGGTAGACCGTAGGCTTTTTATCCCTCAAAATAGAGAACCTTTAATCCAACTTACGAAGCCCATGCGCATCACATCATAATTCATATAAAAGTAAAGACAATAATATTGGACTTCGTATCCCCGACAGAACACATTTTACATTCAACCGAATATACATCATCCGGCGCGGCAAAGCATCGTGGTAAAGGCTTTTAACCCCTCGACATGGAGGACCTTTAATCCAACTTACTAAGACCATGTGCAAATAACATAATGCATATAAAAATAAAGACAACAATATCAGACTTCGTATACCCGATTGAACACATTTTACATTCAACTGAATATACATCATCCGGCGTGGCAAAACATCGTGATAAAGGCTTTTAACCCCTCGACATGGAGGACCTTTAATCCAACTTACTAAGCCCATGCGCAAATAACATAATGTATATAAAAATAAAGACTACAATATCGGACTTCGTATACCCGATTGAACACATTTTACATTCAACCGAATATACATCATCCGGCGCGGCAAGCATCGCGGTAAAGGCTTTTAACCCCTCGATATGGAAGACCTTTAATCCAACTTACTAAGCCATGCGCAAATAACATAATGCATATAAAAATAAAGACAACAATATCAGACTTCATATACTCGATTGAACATATTTCATTCAACCGAATATACATCATCCGGCGTGGCAAAGCATCGTGGTAAAGGCTTTTAATTCCTCGACATGAAGGACATTTAATCCAACTTACTAAGCCCATGTGCTTTATCACATCGTTACATAAACACATGCAGAAATTAAATAGCGAATAAGAAATGAATCAAGATAACATAAAACAAAATATGTGTCGTTTACTCAAGTGGTACGTGGAATTGTTTCTCAAGTACAGACAACACTACCGTCCATTCGGATTCGGCTGCTGAATTTACGTCTGGGTTTCCATCCTATATACCACAAGAGGTGACACATTTTCCGTTCATTCAAGGGCCACAACATACATTATCCACAAACGACTCTCATGCGAAAAATATTCAATAAACAATTAAAATAGGAATAAAAGTAAATGATAAAGGTGCCCTCAGGTCTAACCTTTTATGTCGACTCTCGGAAGCACGTTACAAGGCCGTCGGAAAAGCTAACACTCCACAACTTTTCTGGTTCGCTGGTTCACTTCTTTCCTCGCTATTTTAACCGCTCGGGCTACAGTTTTCACTCTGTTTCGCTGTTATTTTTGCTGTATTTTCCGGTCACTGTTCTTGATAATTTGGGGACTGTTTTGAGGGTTATTTGGACTGGTTTGGGGGCAGTTTTTTAGGGGTATTGGGCTGCTGTTTTGTGCGGTTTATGGGGCAGTTTTTGGTCACTGTTTTGAGCAGTTTTAGGGCTGTTTAGGGGACTTTTTTAAGGGTTAACCTTACGGCTGAACTAGGCTGATTTTTAGGCATTTATGTGTGTAGTTTGGAGGTTGTATATGCGGTTGGCGTGGGCATTTTATGTTGGGGCAGTGGCTGTGTAGTTAAGAGCTAATGACATGAGTTGGGTTGGGGAGCAGGTGGCGTGTGGTGAGGCAATGAAGTGGGTGTGCTGTGGCTAATGATGTGGGGATCAACTAAATAAATGAAGGTGTAGGCATTGCATTTTTGCATGTGAAACCCGATGATGAGTCTCAGTTGGAGGCATTACCATTTAAGTCGCGGAAGCCGAGGGAAACAGACGTCGGAATAGAGGAGTCAAGAATTGACTCATATTCGGATTAAGTTCGCTGGTTTAGTTTCGGGTTACATGTTGGTTTTCCATTTTAAAAAAAAAATTATTCCCGGCCCAAAACACTCACAAATCACCTAGCCCACGCAAACTAAACCCACCAACCAAAGGCCCACACGCCCACAACAAGGCCCACACGCCCATTCACCCTAATACACACCCAAATTAAATCAAATATTAAGTTAAATATTAATTAGATAAGGTAATTAAATAAAATAAAATAATTAATCATTTACCAAATTAAATAAAACATAAAATAAAATCATGCCTAATTTAAACAAATCAAATATGTTATATACCTAAATTAAAAAGATGATATACCTAATTAAAATCAATCATAACAAATAAAAAAATATTGACTTCCTAATCTAACAAATTAAATGCCTAATCCTAACCAATCAAATATATTGTATTCCTAATCTAGCCAAGACATGTCCCCCAATCAAATCCATTGCTTTCCTTGTCTAACACTAAATCATATCCTAATTGAATGCACCAAATCCCTTCCTTGTGAGACAGGGTGAAGACCTAACCCTTCTCTATATAAACAACCCCTAACCAAAGTCATCCTCTCCTTGAGACATATAGTTCACGCCCATCACAAGAAGAAAACAAGCAAATAATTTCCCATCACCTTCACACAATATCATTCACGGTAATAGCATAAAGAAGTAAATCAATTTCTCTCATACACCTCCTTCAATAACCGAAACAACCACCCCTCCTCCAAGTCCCTCCATAGCCGAATACACAGCCCCATACCACAGCTTTAGGACACACAAATACAGCCCCATAAACCCCCCATATCACCGAAAAACACCAGCCCTATACAACCGCCCTCCATCACCGAAAATTACAACCAAAAAACCGAACTGCAGTGAACATAAAAACTGAACTGTTTTACACACCCAACAGCAGCAAAATCCACTTAAAATATTCCCTAAAAACCTTAAAACAGTAACATAAAAAACTGCACTCAAAGCCTCCTTAAAACTGCAAAACCAGCAACCCAAACCCCCCTAAAAAAACGCAAAAATAGTCCTTTGAAACGTCAAAACAGTGACCTGAACAGTGAGCAGAAAATACAGAGGAAACAGCAGCAAAATGGAGGCCAAACAGTAAGCAAAACAGCAAAATAGTGAGCTAAGACGCTAAACTAGTGAACCGGAGAAGTGGAGGAGCTTTACCCTTCCGATCTCCGTGAAACGCAAGTCCAAAAGTCGGCAAAAAAGGTAGACCTGAGGGTATTTTCCACATTCATTTTCTGTTTTATTTTTTATTATTCATTGAGTATTGTTCGCATGATTGTTATGTCAAAATGCATGTTGTGGCCCTTGAGTAGATAAATATGCATGTATAATGAAATATTGTATGTTGTGGACTTGGAATAAAATAAAAGATGTGTCAACTCTCGCGGTATATCGGATGGAAACCCAGACATGAATTTCATAGCCGATTCCGAATGGACGGTAGTATGATCTATACTCGGGATACAACTCCACGTACCGCTTGAGTAAACGACACCCTCTTTTCTTTTATATTGCTTTGGTTTATTTATTTTTCGTCATTTGAATTCTGCATGTTACTTGTTTATGCATGATTCAATCGAGCGCATGGCTTAGTAAGTGCGATGAAAGGTCCCCTATTTGAGGGGTTAAAATCCTTTACCACGATGTTTTGTCGCGCCGGTTGATGTGTGTTCGGTTGAATGCAAGATATGTTCAATCGGGCATACTAAGTTTGATATTATTCTTTTTAATTCTTTGTATGCATGATGCAATCGAGCACATGGGCTTAGTAAGTGCGATGAAAGGTCCCCTATTTGGAGGGGTTTAAAATCCTTTACCACGATGTTTTGCCGCGCCGGTTGATGTGTGTTCGGTTGAATGCAAGATATGTTCAATCGAGCATACTAAGTTTGATATTATTGTTTTTATTTCTTTGTATGCATGATGCAATCGAGTGCATGGGCTTAGTAAGAGCGATGAAAGGTCCCCTATTTGGAGGGGTTAAAATCCTTTACCACGATGCTTTGCCGCGCCGATTGATGTGTGTTCGGTTGAATACAAGATATGTTCAATCGAGCATACTAAGTTTGATATTATTGTTTTTAATTCTTTGTATGCATGATGCAATCGAGTGCATGGGCTTAGTAAGAGCGATGAAAGGTCCCCTATTTGGAGGGGTTAAAATCCTTTACCACGATGCTTTGCCGCGCCGGTTGATGTGTGTTCGGTTGAATACAAGATATGTTCAATCGGACATACTAAATTTCATATAGTTATCCTTATCTTTGTACTCATTGTAACGAAAGGCGCATGGGCCTATTGTGTTGGATTAAAAGGTTCTCCATTTGGGAAAGAAAAGCCTAAAAGGCTACCTTTACCATGATATTTGACGTGCCTTTCATCTATTGATTGCATCGTCTATCCCTGTCTTGGCTCGACCTATTGTCATTGGTGTACCCATATTCTCAGCCCTTGCTTCAGCATATTACCAGCCAATAGCCACAACGTCTTCACGAACATACCTTGCAACCCTCCACGTCCCATGCGCAAGCAATCAACACACATGCCCTTGGCCTCAATCCATTAGCCACATCAACGCACGCATAGTCAATCCACACAAACTGCCACCACAGACATGCACGCCACAACACCCACGCTCACGTCTCATTCACCTCACGCACACACTGCCATTCACTCACGCATACACAGCCCAGTACACTAACCTAATACTCACCTACTGACTATCGCTAATTCCCATCCATTGCCTTCACGCCCTAAACTACAAACAGTACCCACGTACTCAAACAATTCACGTAATTCGCCTGATATTAAGCCGCTTACCACAAGCATAATTCCTCACGTCATTAGCCCTAACCTAGCACTCCCGCCTAGCCACACTGCCAGTGCACACACTCACAACTCCTCACGTCATAAAGCCACCTTGCACTCACGCACACACTCACAACTCTCAGATAAAGCCAACTATATCATTCATGCATGTATTATGAAATCACATATAGTAATTATTATCTTTGTACGCATCATAATGAAAAGCATGTATATTCCATTGGTTGCATCATTCACCTTAGTCTTGGCTTAACGTATTACAATTCATATATCCATGTCATGATAACATTTGATTATTATTTCTTGTGGTATATCGGATGGAATCCCAGATATAAATTCTGTAGCCGATTCTGAATGGACGGTAGTGTGGTCTGTACTTGGGATACAATTCCACGTACCACTTGGAAAAGTGCTCACATGTGTGCTTGTGTGGTTAGTGTGTGCTTGTGTTTTCGTGAATACAATATGCCAATGAAGTTGTATGTTCGTTGCTACTTTGATGTACTTTCAAGCATGCAATCTCAGATGTGAAATATATTTAAATTTAGGTGTAATTTTATTTTTGTACATGAATTAGAAGCATGATACTCTTGGAAATAAGTGTTACTTAAGCTTGATTAAATTATTACACAAATCCTTTCATTACAAGTGACATAAGTAAGGGACCGTTCGAACCCAACGGTTTGAGGTCTTCCCTTGCGAGGGTGAGTGCGGCCTTAAATCTCATTTTAATTACCGGTTCACCCGGGTGGCGACTCTATTATTCTCGCGTTTAGTCCCCCGCGGGCTACTCCGTACTCCCAACTAGGCTGCGAGCCTAGGACAGCATACGTCGCCCAGTTTCTGTGTCCCACAGTCTGGCGACTCCACTGGGGATAGAGAATCGGCCCCGAAATATTGTCTTGTAATGTTTGGATTTATGTTCTAATTGACCGTGTCTATAGTGGATGAAATAAGGGTTTAAACAAAGGTATTTTGAGGCTAGATAATGGTTTGGTGTCTTCCTTCACTCACTACCTTTCTTGAAGGAAAAGCTGTGAAGGCACCTAGATAGCCATCTACTCGTAGCCTATTGTGATGGACTAATTTGGAGGACTCGTTGTTTATTCCTGACACCAAGCGATAAGAGCCTAAGAGGCTTGGGTATTTAAGTGAGCCTCGCTCCACCCTCCCTTTGGGGAATCTACAACGGGAAGCCCATTTGACAGTCAGTCACACACCATAGCTCATTGGCACGTACCTTAGTGTATAAAAAAGGGTGTGCTCACTTGGTCGCTCGAACCCTTGATTGGGGAGACCTAATTATGGGCCATCCTTCGCCGGTGAGAGCCTTTGTCTACACTCTTACGGACCCACCCATACACCGGGGTTGTATGGTTAAAGTAATAATTATTTCCTTGAGTATGTGCTTGTGGACCATCCTCATTTGGATGCAGTTGGACTTTTGTCAGAAATGCGGACTTGCTGGGCCATTTAAAGTGGGGCGAGTTCGTACCTTATGACTATTAGGCCCAAAGCTTCTGAAATGTTGATGGGCCATTATGTAGAAATTATTACTTTATGTTTGCATTATTTTCTTTTATGCTTGTGTTTGGGAACATCGTCGTTTGGATCCATTTGGACCATTTGTCATGGATATGGGCTTGTTGGGCCATTTAAACTGGGACAAGAACGTATTTTATGACGATTGGGCCAAAGGCTTCTAAGTGTTGATGGGCCACTTTGTGCTTGTGTTCGGACATTACCATTTGGATTTAGTTGGGCTCCTTGTCATGAGATGTGAACTCGTTGGGCCATTTAAACTGGGATGGGTTCACTCCTATGACAATTAGCCCGAAAGCTTCTAAAATGGTAACGGGCCGATTTGTTTGAAAATTTTAATTGATTTAGTATGTTATATATGTTACATGCATCTCATGCACCTCATACATACATATATCATGTTAACACCATCTATGTCTCAAAAAGACATCATAGATACCGTTTGGGTTAGAGAATGGACGAGACTCACTAAAAATAGTACAAAGTATGAGTGAATCTGATAATGAGGTGTCCAGTTTGGATCAGTTAGAGAACGGTCTCGCCAAGATCACTGAACAGTTGCAGGCTTTGACTACTGCTGTGGCTGGCATAGCCGGGTCTCGTGCTGGGGGTAGTTCTGGGGATGTGAGGCAAGAGGAACCTCCGAACAGATTGGGGGATGATATCCCCACTTTTGAGATGATATGGCAGAGTATGCAGCAGGCAGAGTATCTGGATCTCAGGCAGAGTTACAGAAGCTCCGGGATCAGGTTGAGTCAGTTACCCGCAAGATGAGGGGTAAGAATGAGGATTTGCTGGATTATGACATGCTGACTTTCGAGAAGTTGCCGGCACAGTTCAAGATGCCCGATATGGCTAAGTTTAACGGGAATGGGGATCCAAGGGTGCATCTCCGACAGTTTGTATCAGTCATGAGTTCAGTTGGCCTATCTCAGCGCCAAATGCAGAAGATGTTTGGAATGTCGCTCGAGGGAGCTCCCGTGGTGTGGTACCACAGTTTGGAGAAAAAAGTAAAGGAAGATTAGAGGGAGTTGGCTGATGCTTTCCTGAAGCAGTATGTCACTGACCTAGAGATCGATCTGTCACTCCACGATCTAGAGAATGTTAAGCAGAAATCGGAGGAGAGTTTTAAGGAGTACGTGGACCGATGGAGGGGTCAGTTGTTGAAAATGAAGACTTGGCCCTCGGAGAATGACCAGATTAAAATGATCATCAAGGGCACCAAGCCCTCCATTTATGGGAAGCTAAGGAGGATGACCTCCATGATTACTGATTTTCGACAGTTGAGGGAAACTGTCATGGATATTGAGGAAGAAGAGGCCGAAAACAGAAAATTCTATGGTCTGAATAGGAGGCCCATCGGGGACATCGGGAACAAAGCCCGTTTCTGCTGAGATTACCGCTATCTGGAACCGGAGATTCTCCAACTTGTGTAGGCCCTTGTCCAAAGTATTAGAGAAGTTGAAGAGACAAGACTTCTGTCACCCCTAGAAGCCAAACCATTATCCAATCCCCCACCATCACATTATAACCTAAGCCTTTATTGTCACTTTCACACCAACAAAAGGGCCATGACACCAAAAATGGCGCCCGACTCCGCCTTGAAATCCAAGACCTGATAGACTCCAAGAAAATACCTGACCTAGAAACATAACAGCCTGACACACACAGAAACCCCTTACCCAACTACCGTGTCGTACCACCACCAACATATATGATCAATTCTGGCCTCCCAGAAGACCTTGTTCTAAAATCCTTTCACCCTCAAGCCTTTTGCCTGGGAATCTGGGATAGTACTAGTGAAGATGAGAATGAGTAGGGGGAAAGCTTTTGGCTTGATTTCTCTAGCAGTGATGAGGAAGAAGTGAGGGGAATGACGCGCAGCGGTCGTTTTTACAATGATATGGCAGAAAAGGGTAAGGAAGTTTTGACAGATGGTAGAGAAATGGTTGAGACTGCAGAAAATACTGAGGGGGATATAGTGCTGAGGCAATTGAGGAAGACTAGAGCACAAGTGAGTATCTGGGAACTGTTATGTGCATCTCGGGATCATAGGCAGGCCATGGTTGAGGCCTTGAACAAGATTGTGGTACCGGAAGATGCCAACCCTGCAATGTTTGTTGGGTCGGTTCAGAAAGAAGCTTTGCGGATATCTTTTTCTGAGGATGAACTCCCGGCGGGGGGAGAAATCATAATAGGCCTCTATTTATCAGGGCCGAAGTAAGGGGCAAGAGAACTTCTTCTGTGATGGTGGATGACGGTTAGTCCATCAATGTGTGCCCGCTGAAAATTCTGGCAAGATTGGGTATGAAAGCAACAGACTTGGACCCCTCCAGCATGACTATTAAGGCTTATGATGATAGTAAAAGGGGAGTTGAGGGTACTTTTGTGGCTATGGTCAAGGTAGGCCCTATTGAAGATGAAGTTGAGTTTACAGTGCTGGACATCCCAGCCACTTTTGCCTTGTTGTTGGGAAGGCCTTGGTTTCACAAACTTGGGGGCGTGCCTTCCACTTTACATTAGATGATCAAGTTCCCGTATGAGGGAGAAGTTGTTACTATCCGGGCTGAGGTAGATAATGTCGTGGCTGTCTTGGAGATACAACCTTTCACGAGATTTCAGGTCTCAGCTACTTTTGAGGAATGGGTGGATCCTAGGGTGGCTAGGATCATGAAAAAATGAAGTTTGAATCGGGTGAAGGTTCAAGATTGCCAGATTTCAGAGGACAGACTACTCGGAAGGGTTTGGGGTACAAATCTGATGAAGAAAAGCCGAAGGTCAAGAAAAAGAGCCTGAAACTGATGGAATGTTTTGTGAAAGCTTCAGGATATCAAGGGGAGCCTGAACCTGTGGAAGTTTATGAGATTGTGGTGTCTGGATTTGAGATCTTACAGGATTTGTTGGGTGAGAAACCGCTGACTAAAGAAGCTGTGGAAGCAGAGAATTGGGAAGAAGAATTGATGAAGTTGGAGAGCCTGACTCTGGGAGAGGACGAAAAGCCTGAGGAAGACCTGGTTGCAGAGGAAGAAGTGTCTATAGATGATGAAGACATTTACCTTCCTGATTTGTTTGAATGTACTTCCGCATTATCCAATAATAAAAATATTTCTTTTGCTTACTTGCCTGAGTCATTTCCATTTACTCTGCACGAATCAAGCATATTTGATATCAGTTCGGCCAGAATTACTACATTTAACTTGGGTACGCTTGAGAACCCCAAAGAAATTCTGATTGCAAGTGAAGTTACCTCAGAAGAGAGGGAGAAACTAGAAGAAGTGTTGGTCAGATATGCCAAAGTGTTTTCTTGGTCCTATGAGGACATGCCTGGGGTAGACAGAAACATTGCCCAGCACACAATACCAACTTATCCGAACATGAGGCCAGTAAAACAGAAACTCCGACGGATGAGACCAGAATGGGATGAGAAAGTCAGAGAGGAAATGTGGGACACAGAAACTGGGCGACGCTTGCTGTTCTAGGCTCGCGGCCTACTTGGGAGTACGGAATAGCTCGCGGGGAACTAAACCGAAGAATAATGGAGTCGCCACCCGGTGTGAACCGGGAAAATGAGATTTAAGGCCGCACTCACCCCTCGCAAGGGAAGACCTCAAACCGTTGGGTTCGGAATGGTCCCTTACTTATGTCACTTGTATTGAAAGGATTTGTGTAATAATTTAATCAAGCTTAAGTAACACTTATTTCCAAGAGTATCATGCTTCTAAATCCATATGCGCAAAAAATAAAACTTACACCTAAATTTGCATATATTTCACATCTAAGATTGCATGCTTGAAAGTAATCATCATAACGGTAAACATGCAATACATCACACGGCAATCCCATGAACATACTTCGATCATATAATGCGAAAAAAAAAAAGAACAACCTAAACGTAATGCAAAATAAATGGCTAATCATGCTTGAAAATGAACAGCTAAATGAGCTAAATCATGCTTGAGTACGATCTCATGAACACATCAAATAAATAACATGCGGAATTCAAGTAACGAATGACAAACAAATCAAAACAACATAAAACAAACGAATGTGCCGTTTACTCAAGCGGTACGTGGAGTTGTATCCTGAGTACAGATCATACTACCGTCCATTTGGAATCGGCTATGAAATTTATGTCCGGTTTCCATCCGATATACCGCGAGAGTTGACACATCTTTCATTTTATTCCAAGGCCACAACATACAATATTTCGTAATACACATGCATATTTATCTACTCAAGGGCTACAACATGCATTTTAACATAATAATCATGCGAACAATGCTCATAAATAATAAAAATAAAACTGAAAACGAGTGTGAAAAATACCCTCAGGTCTAACCTTTTTTGCTGACTTTCGGACTTGCGTTTCACGGAGATCGGAAGGGTTAAAGCTCCTCAACTTCTCCGGTTCACTGGTTTAGCGTCTTAGCTCACTGTTTTGCTTGCTGTTTGACCTCTGTTTTGCTGCTGTTTTGGACTGCAGTTTGTGGTTACTGTTTTGGTTGTATTTGCTCACTGTTTTGGCGATTTTTGGAGGCTAGGGGCTGCTGTTTTGGAAGGGTTCCAGGGGCAGTTTTTGTTACTATTTTGGGCAGTTTTTGGGACAATTTTGGGACGGTTTCAGATGGTTAAAACTGGGCAGTACAGTGAAGGGTTATGCGGCAGTTGAAGGGGCTTTATTGAGGCAGTTATATGCGTGAATTTGAGACAGTTTTGGCATGGTCAATGGGCAGTTTGGCGTGGTCAATGGGCAGTTTATTTGAGGTTGTGTCAGTTTGGTCGGTGAGTGTGTGAAGGAGGGCTGGATGCTTGGTGCAAGGTCAGTAGGGTTTAGTGGCTTTTGTTTTACGTGGAAAGGGACTGCATGTATGGGGTTGTGAAGGGTTGATGCGTGAAGGATAGTGGGCTCAGTTGTGAGGATACTATTGACATGAAACAGTGGGGTGCGCAAGTCTGTGGCGTGAGTAAAAAGGGGAGCTGGTGTGGACTGTGCGTGGAAGGAAGTTAGGGGCAGTGTGAGGTTGAGTTTGAAGCAGTGGGGACGTGTGGCAGAGTCGGCTATTTGTGGGCTGATTTGTTTATGGTTATATTATTATTGGAAGAGAGAAGTAAGGGAGCAATGAGAGGCTGATCGTGAAGCTGTTAGAGTTGTTTTGTTTGTTGAAGACTGTTAAAGTGAGTGAAGGTGCTGAGGGTGGGAGAATAGAGAGGTTTGAGAGAGATGGAGTGTGAGGAGGGGAGAGAGAGTGGAGAGTGAGGGGGCCGAGAAGAAGAGATCCAAGTCTTAGGGTTTCATTTTTTTTGTCTCACTGCCTTGAATGAGAGCTGAGGAGTTTAGCGTTTTGTGTTTGCTTTTTTTTTTTGTATTTTTCCGTGAGTGTCTTGTCGTTGGGAGAGGAATAGGGTTTCAATTTGTTGTTGTTTATATAGAGAGGGAAGGAATTAGGGTTATGCATGGATTAAAAAGGAAAGAAAATCAATTAATTAGGGAGGAATTTGTTTTGTTTAGGAATGTTATATATTTGATTGGTTTAGATTAGGAATACAATATATTTAATTTGTTATGATTGATTTAATTAGGCATGACATCTTTTTAATTTAGGTATATAACATATTTGATTTGTCAAATTAGGCATGATTTTATTTTATATTTTATTTAATTTGGTAATGATTTAATTCTTTATTTATTTAATTTAATTAATATTTCATTTAGTTAATACTTAATTTAATTAATATTTGATTTAATTTGGGTGTGTATTAGGGTGGATGGGCGTGTGGGCCTTGGTTGGGCGTGTGGGGCCTTTTGTTGGTGTTTTTTGTTTTGTGTGGGCTAGGTGTGTAGGCTTGCGGGGGTTTTGGGCGAGGTTAGGTGATTTGTGAGTGTTTTAGGCCGGGAATAATTTTTTTAAAAAGGACAGCCAACAAGTAACCCGAAGCTAAACCAGCGAACTTAATCTGATTATGAGTCATTTCTTGACTCCTCCCTTCCGACATCCGTTTCCCGCAGCTTTCGCGACTTAAAAGGTAGTGCCTCCAACTGAGACTCATCATCGGGTTTCACATGCAAAATACAATGCCTACAGGAAGTTAAGAAACAGATAGATGTGGGGTTCCTGGAAGTAGTAAAGTATCCTGAGTGGTTGGCTAATATAGTACCGGTGCCAAAGAAAGATGGGAAGGTCAGAATGTGTGTAGACTACAGAGATCTCAACAAGGCTTGTCCGAAAGATGATTTTCCTCTGCCGTATATAGATGTTCTGGTTGATAGTGCGGCTTTATCTGCTATGTATTCATTTGCAGATGGTTTTCAGGTTACAATCGGGTTCTCATGGCTGAGGAAGACAAACACAAGACTGCATTTGTTACTGAGTGGAGTACTTATTGTTACAAGGTAATGCCGTTTGGGCTTAAGAATGCGGGAGCTACTTATCAACGGATGGCCACTACACTTTTCCATGACTTGATGCACAAAGAGATTGGGGTGTATGTGGATGACATGATGGTGGAATCAGAGACAAGAGTTGGGCATATCGAAGCACTGGAAAGGTTCCTTCAGAGAGTTGACAGATACAACATGCGGCTAAATCCCAAGAAATGTGTGTTTGGGGTGACATTAGGGAAATTGCTTGGTCATACAGTGGGAATGGGCGGAATAGAGGTAGATTCTGAGAAAATCAAGGCAATCACAGAAATGCCTACACCGAAGATAGAAAAAGAAGTAAGAGCATTCTTGGGGAAGATTCAGTACATCAGTCGGTTCATCGCCAAGTTGACATCAGTATGTGAACCTATCTTCAAACTGTTGAGAAAAGATCAGCCAGTGAGATGGAATGAACAGTGTCAGACAGCCTTCGACACAATCAGAGAGTACTTGGTAAAGCCTCCTGTATTGAAACCTCCGAGACCGGGCAGACCTTGGATTGTATTTGGCTATAGAATCAGAAGCACTGGGGGCAATGATGGTACATGCAGATGAGACAGGGGTAGAACATGCAGTTTACTATCTGAGTAAGAAGATGCTCCCGTATGAGGCTCGATATCAGGAAGTTGAGAAGATCTGTCTTGCAGTGGTATGGGCTTCCAGAAAATTGCGGCATTATTTCCAGTCATACAAGATCCAGGTAGTGGCCAAGGAAAATCCTCTGAAATATCTTCATTCGGTGCCTTCACTAGTGGGAAAATTGGGCAGATGGTTGGTATTGCTGACAGAGTTTGACATTGAGTATCTCACCTCCAAAGTGATCAAAGGGCGAGCAGTAGCAGAGTTTCTGGCATTGCAACCTATTGAGGGGGATCAGTATAAGTTTGAATTTCCAGATGGAGAGATCCAAGCAATAACAGTTCAGAGATGGAAGATGTATTTTGACAGAGCAGTGAATTACAAGGGAGCCGGAATTGGGATCGTGATAGTAACCCCCGAGAGAGAGACTTTGCCTTTAGCTAAGAGGTTGACATTCAGAGTGACTAACAACATGGCCGAGTATGAAGCATGTGCTTTTGGTTTGACAGCATTGATAGCCTTGAAGGTCGGGAGTGTGGAAGTCTACGGAGATTCTATGTTGGTAGTCCAGCAGATGCGATGAGAATGGGAATTGAAAGAAGAACGGTTGAAACCTTACCTTCTTTACTTCAGAAAGTTGGCCTAGGTTATCCCCGAGTGTAAGTTTCAGCACTTACCGAGAGAAGAGGATCAGATGGCAGATGCATTGGCTACACTTGCAGCAACTTGGGAAAATCCAAAAAAGTTAGTGATGAGACCGTTGATACTGACAACAGCAAGCAGACCTGTTTATGAGATAGAAAGAATTCTGGAAGTTGAGGTCGACGACGGTAAACCTTGGTATTATGACATTCAGAGGTATCTGGAACATGGTGAACTCCCGGAAGGGGCAGGCAGAAAAGACATAATAGCCATTCAGAAGTTAGCTTCTCAGTATGTGACTTTGAAAGGGGAACTGTACAAGAGACAAGCAAATGGTATTCAGTTGAAGTGTTTGAGAAAAGAAGAAGCTCAGCATGTAATGGAATAAATACACACCGGGGTATGTGGTCCGCACATGAACGGGTTGAATCTGTCCCGCAAGATAGTGAGACAAGGTCTTTATTGGTCAACCATGGAAACAGACTGCGTGAAAATGGTAAAGCACTGTCATGACTGTCAAGCACACGGTAATTTGAATCACTTACCGCACACAGAGTTGCACGGGTTGTCAGAGCCGTGGCCTTTCTCAGCATGGGGAATTGATATAATTGGAGAAATTCGACCGAATGCATCGAATGGGCATCGCTTTATAGTAGTGGCCGTAGATTACTTCTTGAAGTGGGTGGAAGCCGAATCATTCTGCAACGTTACAGCAAAACAGATGGCAAAGTTTATAGCTCGGAACCTCATTTGTCGGTATGGTATGTCACATCATGTAGTGACAGACAACAGAGTTCAGTTTCAAGGAGAGATGAAGGCAATGTTACAGAGGTACAAGATAGGCCACCACAAGTCATCATCATACAGACCACAGGCAAATGGGGCAGTTGAGGCAGCCAACAAGACTATAAAGATGATTTTAGCCAAGATGACAGAAAACTGCAGAGATTGGGCAGATAAGTTACCGTACGCTTTGTGGGGTACAGAACATCAGTGAGAACAGCAACATGAGCCACACCTTACTCTTTAGTCTATGGAATGGAAGCAGTGTTACCAGTGGAAGTGGAAATACAGTCTATGAGGGTTTTAGCAGAGGTAAAATTACCGGAACCAGAATGGGTCGCACAGAGGTTTGATCAGTTAGCACTGCTGGACGAAAGGAAGCGAAGTCTTTGTATCACATGCAGTTGTATCAGAAGAGACTAGCCCGAGCATTCAACAAGAAAGTACGTCCCACCAAGATCAGAAATGGTGATTTGGTACTTAAGAAGTCAAGGCCGTCGACGACTGATCCGAGAGGAAAATTCAGACCTAACTAGGAAGGACCTTATATAGTGCAGAAGGTAATGGGAAATGGAGCAGTGAGGCTATCAGACTTGGAAGGAAACGAGTTCACCGAGCTGATCAACGTGGACAGATTGAAGTAGTACTTTGCCTGAGGGAGAAATGACCGAGCAGTCACCAAGGGAATTGGGAGAAGACCTAACCCAACAGAGTAGGAAAACCATTCATGCATACACGTAACATTGCATTCTTTCCGTGTTCGTTTTTGTTTTGTGTTCGCAGGTTCGAAGAAAAGAGAAAGAGGCAGAAATGAGCCAAACAGCGTCAGCGCAGTTTCAGTTTTGGGGATGAGTCCCAGGGGGCGAGGCCCACATCAATAATTTTTGGGGATAAGTCCCAGGGGGCGAGGCCCGTATCGGCTTGGGGGTGAAGCCCCACTACATCATCAGTTTGAGGGCGAGGCCCCTATTGTCAGCGGTGTTGGGTCGAGGTGCCCAGGGTCGAGGTGCCCCCATTGTCGGTTGTAGTTTCGGGATGCGTCCCAGGGTCGAGGTGCCCACTACATCATCAGTTTGAGGGTGAGGTCCATATTGTCAGCGGTGTTGGGTCGAGGTGCCCAGGGTCGAGGTGTCCCTATTTTCGGTTGTAGTTCCGGGATGCGTCCCAGGGTCGAGGTGCCCACTACACCATCATATTGAGGGCGAGGTACCTATTGCCAGTGGTATTGGGTCGAGGTGCCCAGGGTCGAGGTGCCCCCGTTTTCAGTTGCAGTTATTGGGATGCGTCCCAGGATCGAGGTCCACTGCAACACCAACTCAGCTCGAGGCAGCAGATGAGCCAGGTAAGTGAAAATGCATTGCATAACTTTGATAGGATTGTTCAAAGTCACACACTGCACAAGTTCCATCAAAGTGGGGGCGACTGTAAGCATTGCATTTTTGCATGTGAAACCCGATGATGAGTTTCAGTTGGAGGCACTACCTTTTAAGTCGCGGAAGCCGTGGGATACGGACGTCGGAAGGGAGGAGTCAAGAATTGACTCATATTCGGATTAAGTTCGCTGGTTTAGCTTCGGGTTACTTGTTGGTTTTCCGTTTTAAAAAAAAAATTTATTCCCCCGGCCCAAAACACTCACAAATCACCTAGCCCACGCAAACTAAACCCACCAACCAAAGGCCCACACGCCCACAACAAGGCCCACACGCCCATTCACCCTAATACACACCCAAATTAAATCAAATATTAAGTTAAATATTAATTAGATAATGTAAATAAATAAAATAAAATAATTAAATCATTTACCAAATTAAATAAAACATAAAATAAAATCATGCCTAATTTAAACAAATCAAATATGTTATATACCTAAATTAAAAAGATGATATACCTAATTAAAATCAATCATAACAAATAAAAAATATTGACTTCCTAATCTAACAAATTAAATACCTAATCCTAACCAATCAAATATATTGTATTCCTAACCTAGCCAAGACATGTCCCCCAATCAAATCCATTGCTTTCCTTGTCTAAAACTAAATCATATCCTAATTGAATGCACCAAATCCCTTCCTTGTGAGACAAGGTTAAGCCCTAACCCTTCTCTATATAAACAACCCCTAACCAAAGCCATCCTCACCTTGACACATCACACGCACGCCCACAAGAAGAAAACAAGCAAAGAATTTCCCATCACCTTCACACAATATCATTCACGGTAATAGCATAAAGAAGTAAAATAATTTCTCTCCTACACCTCCTTCAATAACCGAAACAACCACCCCTCCTCAAACTCCCTCCATAGCCGAATACACAGCCCCATACCACAGCCTTAGGACACGCAAATACAGCCCCATAAACCCCTCATATCACCAAAAAACACCAGCCCTATACAGCAGCCCTCCATCACCGAAAATTACAACCAAAAAACCGAACTGCAGGGAACACAAAAACTGCACTATTTTACACACCCAAACAGCAACAAAATCCACTTAAAACATTCCCTAAAAACCTTAAAACAGTAACATAAAAAACTGCACTCAAAGCCTCCTTAAAACTGCAAAACCAGCACCCAAACCCCCCTAAAAAAAGCAAAAACAGTCCGTTGAAACGTCAAAACAGTGACCTGAACAGTGAGCAAAAAATACAGAGGAAACAGCAGCAAAACGGAGGCCAAACAGTAAGTAAAACAGCAAAATAATGAGCTAAGACGCTAAACCAGTGAACCAGAGAAGTGGAGGAGTTTTACCCTTCTGATCTCCGCGAAACGCAAGTCCAAAAGTCGGCAAAAAAGGTTAGACATGAGGATATTTTCCACATTCATTTTCTGTTTTATTTTTTATTATTCATTGAGTATTGTTCGCATGATTGTTATGTCAAAATGCATGTTGTGGCCCTTGAGTCGATAAATATGCATGTATCATGAAATATTGTATGTTGTGGACTTGGAATAAAATAAAAGATGTGTCAACTCTCGCGGTATATCGGATGGAAACCCATACATAAATTTCATAGCCGATTCCGAATGGACGGTAGTATGATCTGTACTCGGGATACAACTCCACGTACCGCTTGAGTAAACGATACCCTCTTTTGTTTTATATTGCTTTGGTTTATTTATTTTTCGTCATTTTAATTCTGCATGTTACTTGTTTATGCATGATTCAATCGAGCGCATGGGCTTAGTAAGTGTGATGAAAGGTCCCCTATTTGGAGGGGTTAAAATCCTTTACCACGATATTTTGCCGCGCCGGTTGATGTGTGTTCGGTTGAATGCAAGATATGTTCAATCAGGCATACTAAGTTTGATATTATTGTTTTTAATTCTTTGTATGCATGATGTAATCGAGCGCATGGGATTAGTAAGTGCGATGAAAGGTCCCCTATTTGGAGGGGTTAAAATCCTTTACCACGATGCTTTGCCACGCCGTTGATGTGTGTTCGTTGAATGCAAGATATGTTCAATCGAGCATACTAATTATGATATTATTGTTTTTAATTCTTTGTATGCATGATGGAATCGAGTGAATGAGCTTAGTAAGAGCGATGAAAGGTCCCCTATTTGGAGGGGTTAAAATCATTTACCATGATGCTTTGCCACGCCGGTTGATGTGTGTTCGGTTGAATACAAGATATGTTCAATCGGACATACTAATTTCATATAGTTATCCTATCTTTGTACTTATTGTAATGAAAGGCGCATGGGCCTATTGTGTTGGATTAACAGGTTCTCCATTTGGGGAAAGAAAAGCCTAAAAGGCTACCTTTACCACGATATTTGTCGTGTCTTTCATCTATTGATTGCATCGTCTATCCCTGTCTTGGCTCGACCTATTGTCATTGGTGTACCCATATTCTTAGCCCTTGCTTCAGCATATTACCAGCCATACCCATACGTCTTCACGCACATACACTTGCACCCTCCACACGTCCCCTGCGCAAGCAATCAACACACATGCCCTTGGCCTCAAGCCATTAGCCACATCAACACACGCATAGTCAATCCATAAACTGCCACCCAGACCCGCACGCCACAACACCCACGCTCACGTCCCATTCACTCACTCACACACTGCCATTCACTCACGCATACAAAGCCCAGTACACTAACCTAATACTCACCCACTGACTATCGCTAATTCCCCTCAATTGCCTTCACGCCCTAAACTACAAACAGTCCCCACGCACTCAAATAATTCACGCAATTCGTCTGATATTAAGCCGCTTACCACAAGCATAATTCCTCACGTCATTAGCCCTAACATAGTACTCCCGCCTAGCCACACTACCAGTGCACACACTCACAACTCCTCACGTCATAAAGCCACCTTGCACTCACACACACACTCACAACTCTCACATAAAGCCAACTATACCATTCATGCATGTATTATGAAATCACATATAGTCATTCTTATCTTTGTACGCATCATAATGAAAAGCATGTTTATTCCATTGGTTGCATCATTCACCTTAGTCTTGGCTTAACGTATTACAATTCATATATCCATGTCATGATAGCATTTGAGTATTATTTCTTGTGGTATATCGGATGGAAACCCATACATAAATTCTGTAGCCGATTCCGAATGGACGGTAGTGCGGTCTGTACTTGGGATACAATTCCACGTACCACTTGGAAAAGTGCTCACATGTGTGCTTGTGTGGTTAGTGTGTGCTTGTGTTTTCGTGAATACAATATGCCAATGAAGTTGTATGTTCATTGCTACTTTGATGTACTTTCAAGCATGCAATCTCAGATGTGAAATATATGTAAATTTAGGTGTAAGTTTTATTTTTGTACATGTGAATTTAGAAGCATGATACTCTTGGAAATAAGTGTTACTTAAGCTTGATTAAATTATTACACAAATCCTTTCATTACAAATGACATAAGTAAGGGACCGTTCCGAACCTAACGGTTTGAGGTCTTCCCTTGCGAGGGGTAAGTGCGGCCTTAAATCTCATTTTCTCGGTTCACACAGGGTGGCGACTCCATTATTCTCCGGTTTAGTCCCCCGCGGGCTACTCCGTACTCCCAACTAGGCCGCGAGCCTAGGACAGCATGCGTCACCCAGTTTCTGTGTCCCATAGAAGGCTATGTGGCAGCCTGCGTGAGGGTTAGTGAGTGGGGGATGCGTGCATGGTTTGTGTGGCTAGTTGTGAACGTGTTTATGGGGCATGTGGCGTTAGGGAAATTTGTAGCGTGAAGGGGGTTGGCTGCGCAGACATGAAGGGACTTGGTTGTTGCGTGTGGGTTATTTGGGCAGTGCATGGTCAATGAACAAGTCTGTATGGCCTCGTTTCTTTATGCATCCGTGAAAATGAGAGAGGAGACCTCAAGGGTTGGAATTGCTTTGTTTTTTATAGGCAAAGGCTAGGGCTTCTCCTTGTTTGAAAAGGAAGGAATCAATTAGTGTCTCACAAGGAAAGTCTAATATTTGATTGGGGGACATGATTGGTTCAAATTAGGGAGAACATATATTTAATTTGTTTTATTTAGGCATGAGATTTGTTTAGTTAGGAATATAATATACTTGATTGATTTTCATTAGGCATGATTTTATTTGATATTTATTTTAATTTGGTATATGATTTTTAGATTTTATTAAATTTTGTCATGTATTAAATATGCATTTTATTAATTTGGATGTGTTTTAAGTGGGCTTGGGCATGTGGGCTAGGTGTGGTGGGCGTGTGGGCTTGATGTGTATTTCAAGGATTTTGGGCCAAGGTTAAATGGTTTGTGGGTTTTTCTGGGCCCAAGGTGCTTTAAAACAGAGGTCCGACGAGTGAGCCCGAAACTAAACAAGCAAATAAAATCTAACCAAATACTGATTCCCTTCCGACGACCATTTCCCGCGACTTCCTTGACATAAAAGGTAGTGTCTCCAAATGAGACTCCTCATCGGGACTTATATGCAAAAATGCAGTGCCTACAACTATATTAGAAACCCAACAATGGTATCAGAGCCTAGTTTGAGCATGAAAAATATTAGGGTTCATATGCTAAAAATTTGGGTAAAAATGATTTGAGCATGATTTGATAAAATTGATTGATTGAGTATGCTTGAATGATGATAACATAGTATTATGCATGATCAATTTCATGAAAAATGAATTGGATTAATTTTTTCCCAAATCTTATGCTTGGCCGAATGCATGATGAACCCTAAAGTCATGGTATTTTGTTCTTTTGATCATTGGATGAGATGAAAGACTTGGGATGATGTTGATTTGTAATTCAATCGGATTGAAAACGAAATCAAATTAAGAATACCCACCAATGCCGTGAGCTTTGTAGCATGTAATGAGATGATTTTTTGATTCAATAATGTTGGACATGTGTTGATGATGATAAGCATGATTAATGGATTAAATTAGTATTTTGGAAATGTTAATTTAAAAGATTAATCATGACTAAACACTTTGATTAATTAAATTATGAAATTTGGAATTTTAGAATTTGATTAATTGTGCTAAATTTGGAATTGGGCTTTTAATTGTTGTATTTGGGCCTTATGGACTTGGTTGGGCCAAGTTGATTTAGGTCAATTGGATTGGATCCAAATTGGGCCTAAATCATTCTATTAAGTCCAAATATAACAAATGGGCTTTAAATGTTTAATTGGGCCTAATGGGCCGAAATTGGTTTCTTGGCAAATAGGGTGATTCCTTTAATTGGGCCTTGGTGTTTGGGTTTGACCCATATTGACCAAAGCCCATGCCTTATGAAATCAATTGAAAGCCCATTGGACTTTAATTAAACAACATTGGATGTTAATTGGGCTTTGAGACCCATTAAGATTAGATTTGGAATCTAAGTCGTTAAAGCGCATTAAAAAGTGTAGTTATTTAATTTAGAATTAAATATAGAATTAGTATTGAATACAAATTAAATTTGATTTAAATTGTACTTCGATATAATTCAAGAATTCGTACTTCGAGTACTTATTCACAAACGAGTTGGACTCACAAATCAAATCGTTGTTTGAACATTGGACGATCACTTTATTCAAGATTAATTAATTGGATTAGATTGATTGAATAACATACTTTGAATGAATACATGGATGTGTTGAATGAATAACGTATATCGGATGGATATTAGAAGAGAATGGCAATTTTGGAAATTGTTGTAAATTTAGAATTTATTAAATTGGACCTGCGTGTCCAGCCTTATCTCTCTTGATTCTTTGTAATCTCTCCTCACCTAAATCCCCTCAATGTAATGAGGTTTCTTTTATTGTTTTATGTAATTGGGTAGAAGTATAATAGTGCTAGTCGGGGAGAGGAAATTGAGTGATTTGTTCTAGGAATAATTTGTTAAATATCCATCCGCATATCGTTATTAATTTATTTACCGCGTCTTATTATGCTTTTAGAATGCATGCTTAAGGGTGTATGATGAGACCTAACAAAGATAATAAATTGGTTGTCAATTTACGAGAAAAACCCTCAAAACATATTAAGCGTTTTTCCTTCCATTGAGTGATTCTTACTCAAGATCCAAGATTGGCATTGGTTTGTTGGCCAAAGTCAAGACCTTTGTCAATCGCAGATGTGTTTGAATCATGAAGGCTTTGTACCATATCGGTGTCTTGTCCAAGTTGTGATTTATTGGCCAAAGTCAAGATCACTTCTTGTCCATCGACATCGATTACGAAGCTTTCTAAGGTCAATGGGTCCCGCTTAACTGGAATCATTAAGCTTGTTGTGCCAAAGCCATGCTTAGTTGATTCAGAGGAAAAAGGTTAGGAAAATATATTGGATATTGTAGGCACTGCATTTTTGCATATAAGTCCCGATGATGAGTCTCGTATGGAGACACTACCTCTTTAATTGTGAAAGTCGCGGGAAACGGACGTCGGAAGGGAAAAGTCAAGAACCGATATTTTTGTCGGATTTAATTCGCTGGATTAGCTTCGGGTTCGCTTGTTGGACCTCCTTTTTAAATTCACCTAGCCCAAAACCAAAACCCTCGCACCCATCCAAAACCCATCTCACCCAAGCCCAATCCAAGAAATAATTAAAACATGTCACAAATTAAAATTAAAACCAATTAAATTGAAATTAAATTAAATTAAATCCAATTAAATTAAATTAAATCTCATTCCAAAATTAAATAAATCCCCTTCGTAAAATTTAAGAAATCTCATCAAATACTTTCCTAATCCACTTAAAATACATTCCCTAATTAAAAGATACAAATCAAATTATATCCCCATCAAAAGAGAAAAAATCAAATCAAATTCAAAGACATTCCTAATTAAAAGATATCCCCATTAATACATAAATCATTTACCTATTCACACAAGGTAAACACATCCCTTTGCCTATAAAAAGAACCATTAACCCCACCTTTCGAACCCTAGCTCATTCTCCCAAAAAAAACACAAAGAAAATAAACCTAATGTATTCACGCCAAGCTCTCTAAAATTCCTAGCATTCACGCCCAAGCCTTCAAACCAAGCCCTCAATTGCCGCCAAGATCAACACCATCAATAAACCCCTCTCCATTGCCGCCCAAATCAGCCCTCCAAATAGCCTCAAAATAGTCCCCAAATCAGCCCCTAAATCACCACAAAACAGCCCCCGAACAGCTCTCCAAACAGCCTCAAAACATTCCACAAATCAGCCCCAAAATACCACAAAAATAGCAGCCCCAAAACAGCCCCCATTCACGCCAAAAACAACCCCAAAACAGCCCCCATTCACGCCAAAAATAACCCCAAACTGCACCCTTTAACCACAAAAAAACTGCACTTCAAAACACCTCAAAAATCACAAAAAACTGCACTTTAAATCTCCCTTTATTACCAAAAAAACTGCACTTTAAAACCACCATAAAAACAGCGAAAACAGCAGCAAAAATAACGAAAATAGCAGCAAAAATAGTGAAAACAGCAGCCCAAAACAGCAAGACAGCGAAGGAAAACAACGAACCGGTGAACCGGAGGAGTTGCGAAGCATTAACCCTTCCGACGGCCTTGTAACGCACTTCCAAAAGGCGACATAAAAGGTTAGACCTGAGGGCACCTTCCTTATTATTTTCATTCATCTTTTGATTATTTTATTTATTTTCTTCGCATGATAGTCATTTTTTGATGCATGTTGTGGCCTTTGGATGAATGAAATATGTGTTCTCCCTTGTGGTATATTGGATGGAAACCCAGACGTAAATTCTGTAGCCAAATCCAAATGGACGGTAGTGCGGTTTGTACTTGGGATACAATGTCACGTACCACTTGAGAGACACACGTATTTCATTTCATCCAACCTTGTATTCGAGCATGATTAGGTTGCTAGTATGTTATTTATTATTTAAGCATCATTTAGTCGAGTACGTTATTTATTTTTAAGTGGGATTATGTTATTTCTTTAGGCATGATTTAATTGTTTGTTTTCACATTAGGAATTTAATTTACGTTTATGTTTAAGTGATTATTTTATTTATTCTTGGTATTTGATAATTCAATATGCTCATGAGATTATTTTGTGTTATCGTGTGCTTTCCGTTATGATGACTTAGTTTTAAAGCATGCAAACTTAGATATAGGATTTACCTTTATGAATGCGAACTAGATCTAAGTTATTCTGGAATATATATGTTGTGTAGATTCGTTTAAGTTATTGCATAAATTATTTCATTACAAGTGGCATAAGTAAGGGACCATTCCGAACCCAACGGTTTGAGGTATTCCCTTGCGAGGGGTGAGTGCGACTTTAAATTATTTTCTCGGTTCACACCGGGTGGCGACTCTATTATTCTCCGGTTAGTCCCCCGTGGGCTACTCCGTACTCCCAACTAGGCCGCGAGCCTAGAACAGCATGCGTTGTCCAGTTTCTGTGTCATACAGTCTGGCGACTCCACTGGGGATAGAGAATCGGCCCCGAAATCATGTCTTGTGATGTGTATAATTTGTGCTTTTATTGACCGTGTCTATAGTGGGTTAAAGGAGTTTAATTAAAGGCATTGTTAAAGCTAGGTGATGGTTTGGTGTCTTCCTTCATTCACTACCTCTCTACGAGGAAAAGGTGTGAAGACACCTAGATAATCATCACTCGTGGCTCATAGTGACAGACTAGTTTGGAGGACTCATTGTTTATTCCTGTCACCAAGGCGATAAGAGCCTAAGAGACTTGGGTATTTAAGAGAGTTCGCTCCACCCTCTCTCTGGGGAATCTACAATGGGGAATCCATTCGACAGTTAGTCACACACCGTAACTCGGTGGCACGTACCGTAAGGTATAAAAAAGGTGCACTCACTTGGTCGTTTGAAGCCTTGAGTGGGGAGTCCTAGTTACGTGCAATCCTTGTCAGCGAGAGCCTTTGTCCGCGCTCCCGTAAACCCACATGAGAACCTTAGTCGTAGAACTAATATAAATTATTTATTTTATGTTTTATGCTTTGGACCTTCGTCATTTGGATCCAGTTGGACCTTTTGTCAAAAGATGTGAACTTGTTGGGCCATTTAAACTGGGACGAGTTCGTGTCCTTTGACAGTTGAGCCAAAAGCTTCTAAAATACCGATGGGCCATTTTATGTTTAGGCCTCTTATCATTTGAAGTCATTTAGCCATGTTATTGCAAAGTGTAAACCTATTGGGCCTTTTCAACTGGGACAAGTTTACGCCGCGCAATAGCGTGATTGAATACTTTAAAATGGTAATGTGCCAATTAGTATAAAATTTTTATGAGTTTATTGTTGGACAAAATGACCCATAGCGTCACTATTTGCACAGATCATTGTGTTGTTGTAGCAAATTAACTATGTGACAAGGAAATTGCACTCTCATCATTTGTGATTAGATCACCATAGATATATAAATGAAGAGAGGTCCCTATGATTAGTTACTGGACTCAGAATGATATGAGACAGTATCAGTCCCCGAAGGATTAATCATTAAATATCCCTAGCCGGAGTATTATCGAGACTGGACATCGATAATGCGGAATAGGCTAGTATTGCACTTGTGTGCGTTGTGAGGGCACAACGACATAGTTCTCATATATATAAGTATTGGATACTTATGCAAGTGCGATAGGAGGTCGTGTTTCACCGATGGTACGGGAAACAGCTTCGCTCTGGATAGACCCTTCGGAATCCCATTGGTATTATGACTATGTGTCTATGGGAGGCCGAAATCAAGGTAGGTGTGTAAAGTCTTAACCTGAGACTTACATCGCTATACTTACGATAATCGATAGACTTTGGTCTTGGTGGTACAGGGCTTTAACCGGTTCTGCGTACACCACTTCTGGGTTTATCAGAGAGTCGTAGTGTATTGGGTGTGATGTCAAGACGGAAGTATCACTTCAGTCATAGTGGAGATGATGTCACGCAGGATACGGTATTAGTGCCCTTAAGTGTTGCGCAACCATCGGGATATTATGACTAGGTCATGCATATCCGATTATAGAGACTAGTTACCAGACATCCGACATGTGCTTCGGACGGGGCAGACACTTATCCAGCCCCAGCCCTAGCACGTGACTATCCGATACTGGGCCGATATGCACAATACTACGGTATACTATACGCTTAATACAGATCTATATATTCCTGTAAGAATATTTCTGGAGAATGGGTAGGCATGGCGCTTTGCTAGAAGCCAACCTTGTCTTGTAAATCGGTATAAACGTAGTACGAGGTACTTACGTGTTCGGATAGTCATAGTGGAGATGATGTCACGCAGGATACGGTATTAGTGCTCTTAAGTGTTGCGCAACCATCGGGATATTATGACTAGGTCATGCATATCCGATTATAGAGACTAGTTACCAGACATCCGACATGTGCTTCGGACGGGGCAGACACTTATCCAGCCCCAGCCCTAGCACGTGACTATCCGATACTGGGCCGATATGCACAATACTACGGTATACTACGCTTGATACAGATCTATATATTCCTGTAAGAATATTTCTGGAGAATTGGGTAGGCATGGCGCTTTGCTAGAAGCCAACCTTGTCTTGTAAATCGGTATAAACGTAGTACGAGGTACTTACGTGTTCGGATAGTCCGACGACCGTATTTACTGCCAACATATCCGGAGATCTCATGGGTCGGTTCCTGAAGATTCACCGATGACGTATGACTCGCACTTTAATTAATCTGGGATTAATTCGATGAGAGAGAAAATTAATCTGGAATTAATTACGGAGATATTTTATCTCGGATAAAATATCGTTAAAGAGAGAGAACGATTAATTTGGAATTAATCGATAAATTAATATATTCGATATATTATAACGAAATTAGATTTCGACGCGGAATTGAAATTAGATTTTAATTCGGGCGAACGAATTAATTTAGAATTAATTCATTAGCGACGTGAATAGTGAATTTGCTAGGCGTAATCATTTAATTACGACGCAACGGAAAATTCGTTAATTTGGAATTAACGAACCCGAGCCGGGATTGTTTGCGAGCGCATTCGCATTTTGAATTCGAGTGCGGCACGCAAGTCAAATCAAGCGTCAAAATCGCAAGTCACATCAAGCGTCAAATCACATGTCACTTTGAGTGATGTGACATTTGAGTGATTGATGTGAATTGATTTGAGGTGATAGACAAGCATTTAATGCTTTGCTTTTTGAAATAGAAAAAGTAAATGGTTTATTAAATATTTTTGGAAATTATATAAACCTTTTACAATTTTTTACTTTTCTAACTCATTCTCTCTCTCCCATTTACGGTATTATGCTTTTTGGAGCCAAAACTTCTTCATCTTCTCTCTCGGTCTTGGACCGATTTCTTCATCTCTTTCTCTGGTTTGACCGAAAGAAATTGTAGAAGCAATGATCTTGTTACAAGATCTATGTGCTAGCACACTCTTGGAGGCATCCTAAGGTGATAGGGAAGTGAGTTCGTGAGCTTGGAAGCTTGAAGCTTGGAGCTTCAATGGTGTCCATCAATGGCCGATTCTTGGAGGAGGAAGCAGCCCTCACGCCGAGCAGTCCACCATGTTCGCAGCTCACTGCCGAGCAAGGGAGAGCAGTGCGTTCGTGGTCTTTGTTGCATCTCTACCGATCAATGTGAGTTATTCCGCACCTCCTTTGATATGTATTCAACTCGTTTATGCATGATTTATGATCCTTGGGACTTGATTCAAACTCAACAATGGTATCTTGAGCCATTTGTGCATAAAACGTTTTTAGGGTTCTTGAGCAAAATTTGGGGCTTTTTGATTTAAGCATGATTTTGACAAATTGTTTGTTTAAGAATGTTTGTATATGAATAACTTAGAGTTATATGTAATCAATTTGAAGAAAAATTAATTGGATTGATTTTCCCCAATTTGCTTATTGTTGGCCAAAACTTTAATTTGGGTAAACTTGATTTTGAGCATGTTTAATGAAATTGGATGAATTAGAATGCTAAATGTTGTTTAATTGATGATTGATTAGATCAATTTGATGAAAAAGTGTTTGGAACAATTTTCCCCAATTTGCTTGTGATGGCCGAAAATATGAACCCTAATATTGTCTTGGATTTTTGATTTTTTGTTCATTGGATGACTTGCAAATCATTTGGGGATGTTGAATTTATGTTTATTTGGTTCAATTGGATTGAATTTGATTTGGGCATAATTTCCCTCTTTGGCCGAGACATTTGAAGCATGAAATAGGGTTTGATTTTGATCAAATTATGTTGGACATGATTCATTGATGTTAAGAATGATTAATTGGACAATTTGATGTTTTGGAAACTTTGATTTGGGTAATTAATAATAATATTATACACTTTAGGTAATTTAATTGGGAAATTTGGAATTTTTGGAATTAAATTATTGGGCTTAAAATTGGATTTGGGCTTTTAAAGTTGTTATTGGGTTTATTGGACTTTGTTGTACAAAGTTGGTTTAGGCCAAAATTGGTTGGATCCAATTAGGCCCAAAACCGCTTCCAAAAGGCCCAATGCGACTAATGAACCTTTAACGTTTAATTGGGCCTAATGGGCCTAAATTAATTTATGGGTTTATGGGGTAACTCCCGGATTGGATTTTGGTTATTCGGTTTGACCCGAGTTGACCAAAAGTCCACGCCTCAAGAAATTAATTAAAAGTCCATTGGACTTTAATTAAATTAATATTGGATATTAATCGGGCTTTGAGACCGTAACGATTAAATTTGGAATTTAAGTCGTAAAGGTTTTTTTTTAAAGTGTAATATTTAATTTAGAATTAAATAATGAATTAGAATTAAATATGTATTAAATTGGATTTAATCATGTAATTTAATTTTAATTCGGGAATTCGTACTTTAAGTACTTGTTCGCAATACGAGTTTGACTCGAACAAAATCAAATCTTTGTTTGAACATTGGATGATCACTAATTATCAGATTAATTAATTTGATTAGATTGATTGATAACATGCTTGTATGAATACATGGTTGTGATGTTTGAATAATGTATATCGGATGGATATTAGTCGGGTGGGGCGATTTTGGAAATTGTAATAAATTTGATTTATTAATTGGACCTGCGTGTCCAGCCTTATCATCTCCTATTTCTTTGTATTCTCTTCTCACCTATTCCCCTCAATGTAAATGAGGTTTCTTTAGAAGTGTAGTGTAACGGGTAGAAGAAATATTGTGCTAGCGGGAGAGAGAAAGTGAGAGATTTGATCTAGGATCAATGTGTAAAATATCCATCCGCATATCATTATTATTTTATCATATGCGCTTTATTATGTGTTTAGAATGCATGTTTAATGGTGTATGATGATGAGACCTTAACAAAGATAATAAATTGGTTGCCAATTTGCACACGAAAAGCCCTCATCAAATATCATGCGTCTTTTCCTTTATTGAGTG